>JAMWYP010000458.1:0-227135 GCA_025563575.1 Acacia pycnantha
GCATGCGGTAAATTATTAGGCATTTTTTCGCAGTGGACCATAGCTGTTCCCCCAAATTTATCTTCTCAACCAACGAGGTTGTAATAGGGACCGTGTTAACTGTAGGGCCATAAGGGTTCACTATTAGGTGAAGGCTCAAAATTTTGCTGCTGCGTTTGGATTTTTTTTTTTTTTGGAATTCGTAGTTGTGGGTGTTTCAAACAGGAACCGGTTTCTTTGTTTATTCATTAAAATAATTTTTTTGAAAAAAAAAGGTTAAAAAAATTTCTACACTATCCAGTTCCATTTAAACGGTTCAGATTGGAGGAACTCGCCCTGCTCATTCTTTAGATGAGTAGAAATCTGATTCCCTTTCAGACATTGATCTTGATTTTGACGGTTCTTTAGATAAATCATTGGAGTCCTGAACCAAGTTCAGAATGTTTGTGAATCAAGCAAATTAAACCATTAGATAGTCATTTGTGGTCCATCAAGCTGAAATTTTGTGAATCATTTGAAACACCCAAACCTTGAATGTAAATGGTCAGGTCATCAATCGGATCTTCCTCAGATTTGGCTTGAACGTTAGATAGCGATATAGGAGTCTTCGTTAGAAAGCAAATTAAAAATTCAAAAGCATGTTTCCTCCATCTGTCATACTCGAAAAATAACATTAAAATAAAAATCAAATAAATATTTGATTTGTTGACTTGATTGTTTGAGTGTCAAAATTTATCTTCTCTACCAACAAGGTTGTATTAACAAGAGGTTTTGGGTTCATACTTCATACTGTGGGCACGTAGCTATATTAAATATTTGTTAGGAGACCCTTGTCGATCATCTTTGTGCAACTTGACCCAAATTAGTTAACGTTTAATGTGGTGGACCACTTGATACCTAGTGGTTTAATTAAAAAAATATGATATATTCAAAGGCATTTAAGTTTGTTGTGATGCATGCAGTTTTGGAGGATTCTTCCATATTTCTCCTTTCTTTTCATAGAATTATATTTAGTCATTTTTTATAACTAGAGTAATCTTCCACAATTTTCACTTAATAAATCGAGTCAATAAACAAATTAATAGGTTAATATATAATAGCGATCTAACAAATATATGAAATAACAACTTTTCGGAAGTAGAATGGCAATTCAGTACTAGTCTCATTGGCTTTCCTTGATCGCTTTGTATATATAAATACATCATACTTTTTTCTCTAGCTTTTGGATTTGAAAATTGGACTAAACCAGTGTTATTTGAGAAAATCAGAGACTTTTATTCAACGATCATCCAATATGAATTCATTACAGTATGATGGTCTCACACTCTCACCTATATTTGTGGGGATAGGGTGATGGAAAAAGGAAGACGTTTTTGAACAAATATGACATTTATTCAAAAAAAAATTTAGTAGAACAAATAAGCTTTCTAAATTAACCATGAGGCCTAGTATAGTTGACATTTAACTGGGTTTTTTAAATATCTAGTTAGGGGTTTGATCCCTTATGGTGTGTATAGAGAAGGTCTTATGGCTGAAACTACCAAGAAAAAAGCTGACTTTCTAAACTCAGCAAACAAGCATGAAAGCCAGAGATAGACAAGCGATCATAACCATCAAGTTTGGTAATCATATATCCAAATGACTGAGAATCACAAGCAAAAATGAAGGTGATGCTCACGTTCATGACACACACCAAAGGTGTCACTACAAAAAAAACGATGATTAGTAGCGGTTAAAATGACCTATTTGTAACGGTTTTTGACGTGACAAACGACATTTGTAGCGGTTATAGGAACCGCGACAAAAACGCATGTGGCAAGACGATCTGTAACGGTTAAAAATAACCGATACTACATACACATAAACCGCTACAACCTCTGTTGCGGTTCAAAAAAACCGTCACTAAATGAGCGGGTCTGACGTGTGTTTCGAGACATTAGTCACGGTTGTTAACCGTTACAAATAAAATTGTAGCGGTTTTAGTAACGTTTTAATAACCGCTACAGAACAAATAAACTTGTAGCGGTTCTAGTAACGATTTCATAACCGCTACGTAATAATGTGTTGATAATTTTGCCACCATAAATTTTTATTATTTTGAATATTTGT
Organism: Acacia pycnantha; assembly: GCA_025563575.1. Classification (NCBI taxonomy): domain Eukaryota; kingdom Viridiplantae; phylum Streptophyta; class Magnoliopsida; order Fabales; family Fabaceae; genus Acacia; species Acacia pycnantha. The sequence continues at coordinate 2,089 of JAMWYP010000458.1, forward strand.
CGCGGTTTCAAACCGCTACAAATATTTCCGCCATTTTTTCCCCAAAAAAAATTTGCCGCCATCTGAATATTTGTAGCGGTTTGAAACCGCTACAAATATTCCCGCCATCATGTGATTTTGAATTTTGTAGCGGTTACAAACCGCTACTACAACCGCTACAAACAACCCGCCATTTTATTTTTCAATTTTGTATCGGTTATTGTAACCGCTACAAATTCATTACGATTTTTAAAAAAAAATGTCATTTATCATCCGTAATTCAAGAATTATTATTAATATATTTTTTATTAAAAATAAAAGGTAGTAAATTATGAAATTTAAATATATAAGGTGCATGTATAGAAACAAAATAATAAGATTATGTAAGTAGAATAAGTACTAAGAAATGAGGTGATTAAAACAATACTCAATATTTAAAAATTATATGTACAAATCAATTGAATAATGTATATGAAAGAATAGGGAAAGTTGAAAGATATATCCCGTTCAACTGCAAAATAACAAACTTTAATTAGTACAAGAACTATAAATTAGTATGAGAAACATTAGAATTGATCCGGTTACATGGTACTTACCCCTTTCAAACTCACGATATTCTGAAACGTAAAAATATTTGAGATGACTGAGAGAAAACGTGGGTAGAAAAGAAGTTGAGGCATATTAAATGAGGTTGGGTGGGGGTATTTATGGTGGGGTCTGCGCATCATTTTGTAGCGGTTGGTTTCTCACTTTTTTGTAGCGGTTATTGTATTTAGTAGCGGTTTGAAGGTGTTTGTAGCGGTTACTGTAGCGGTTTAATTTGTTGCGGTTTTTAATTGTTTGTAGCGGTTATTTAACCGCTACAAATTAATTTCTGAGTTTTTTTTTTAAAAAAAACATAATATTAAAAAGATTTCATATTACAGCATAGGCATTAAGTGTTTCTCTCAATCTTCTTCACCATCCCTACAAGGAAAGTTTGCATAAAATGTTACGCGTGAGGTCAATATGTTTGAACACAATTAAAACTTTAATTAAATCTTACTATTTTATAAAGCATAAATTTAAAAACGTACCGAACTATAGGTAAATTGTCATCGCGGTCTCGGGAAGAAGTCTTCGGCCGCTGGTAGGAGCGGCTACTACAATCGTATGCGACGTTATCACCATCGCCCATGTCGTAAAGGTCCCGAGGCTTTAAGTGAACCACCATATTCCAATCCTTGTGCCTCTCATCGGCCACATAATAAACCTGATGGGCATCTGATGCAAGAATATACGGTGAAAACTCAAACCGTTGGGTAAAGGTAGAAACGGTGAAAACTCAAACCGTTACAAGTGACTTTGAAAATGGCGTGTCACGGCTTATAAAGTCGTACGATTTTGTAGCGGTTATACAAAGGAACCGTTACAAAGTTTACATAATTGTAACGGTTGTAAAATAACCGCCACAACAACCGCTACAAAATAGTTGACCGTTGATATTCTGTAGCGGTTATTATGAAACCGCTACAAAAACCGCTACAAAAAAGAAGACCCTTCAGATTCTGTAGCGGTTAAGTTGTAACCGCTACAATTTATCCACATATTGTCGCGGTTATCCTTATTAACCGCTACAAAATGAGTTTTTTTGAAAAAAAAAATTCAAACTGATTAGTTTGATTCATAAACTTTAAGAATCAAACTAATTGGTTTGTTACAAATATTTAAAAAACAAACCTTCAATTCATTTATTTTTTTCTTTAATTTTTCTAAAAGTGTCCACACTAATAAATTATACATAATGACGTAACCGAAAATAATCCAACATGTCCGTGGGGATTCGGATTCAGTAAGAGTAGAAGTCTAAACGGCAAAGAAATGAGTAAACATTCGCTTGTCATCGAACGAATTTCCTCGCAAGGAGAGAGAGGCAAATATCGCAGTACTCTTATCACCCGAGATAGAGATCGAGCTGCGATATGTGCATGTCTTCGACGACCAAGCGAGATAGTTCATTCAGTTACAAGCAGAGATTTAGTAATTTCTTTAATTTTTATAACTGATGTACGGTCCCTAAACTTTATTTATAATGTAAAATTTGTAGCGGTTAACTGTGGAACCGCTACAAAAATGTAGCTTGTGCCGCGGTTGACGTCGCTCTTCCTGGTGTCCGCGACAAAATTGTGTCTTTTCATTTATTTGTAGCGGTTATGGTGAATAAACCGCTACAAAATCACGGCAACAAAGTTGGCGCGAACCTTGACGCCAACTTTGTAGCGGTTAGACTCAAATAACCGCTACAAATTTACTGCCACAAACATTCCCGCCATTGCGCGCCAAGGTGGCGCCAAATTTGTTGCGGTTTTTTCGAGTCAACCGCTACAAATATAGCCGAAGTCGTGTCGTCATGACTTCCGTTACTATTTAGTGGCGGTTTAGGGATAAAACCGCTACAAAGTGGAATTTAGTAACGGGTATTTTGGACCGCGACTAATAAACCGCGACAAAAGAGGGTTTTTTTTGTAGTGTGTGTTCGGTTTAAGGAAAGGGGAGGGGAGGGGACCTCTTTCCTTCATTTGGTGTAAATGTTTTAGATGGGAGGGAAGGAAAATTTTGGGCTACATTCCCTTCCCTCCCTTTATTTTAAATAAAAAATCTTTTCCCCTTTCATTTCCTTCAACAAATCAAACAAGTAATATATCCTCCACCTCAAACCAAACACACTCTTAAGGTTTGTTTGGCATGGCTGTGGAGAGCATAGAAGCCAGTGAAATTGAAAAAAAGTTTGGGGTGACTTTTGTAGATGATGGAGCTTTTAAAAAAAAAACGTCACTTTTCCTAAAAATTTCAGCTTCTGCCCGTCTTTAAAACAAACGTCTGAATTCAAGTGTTTATTTGGGTCCACCTCGCTTTTTTTCATAAATTTTCCTTTCCTTTGAAATAAATATGTAATTTTGACTGCTAATGGCAATTAAATCATGGATAATAATGTTGTTATTTAATTTCGTACTCTATATATATATATATATATATATATATATATATATATATATATATATATATATATATATATATATATATATATATATATATTATTGGATAATTAATATTAATATCTGGAAAAAAGGATAATTAATATTAATAGTTATTTGATCGGTCAAAATAATCAGAAAAAATTACACGTCAAAATAGTAGTTATTAATGTTTAATCGTAAAGACACTTATAGTAGTAGAATTAATATAAATACATATTTAACTAATAAAAAGGTTATAATTTGCATTAAATTTTTATATAAATAAACTACATATTTTAAATTTATTAAAAAAAATTATTGTTAAAACCCAAAATAATCACCTCAAATATAGGAAATTTCTGAAAATTTATATAATTTAAACTAAAATAAATTATATTTAATCTTATTATATGAAAAAATGTAAACATGAAGTAGTATATATACTATCCTCTTCTAATTTGTATATTATTTTATCCATTAAATATATTTAATTAAGCATTTCAGTGTTTTTAATTTTTTAATAATAATTTTACTATATTTTAGAAAATTTAAATTTAAATGTTTTTCTTCAATTATCACATCATAGAAAACTAATATATATATATATATATATATATATATATATATATATATATATATATATATATATATATATATATATATGGGAAAAGCGGATGTCCTGTCACAGGACCTAAGCATTTGTCCAGTGAGTTAAACTGCATCGTTTTATTTAGTATAACTGTATTATCGCGGGACAAAAAAAAAACACGCAAAAAATATTAATTGATCGTGAGATATCGCTGAACCCTATTCGGGAGAAATAATACTGCATCTTTGGAAACAATGATCGTGAGAGATCGCTGAACCCGAACCCTATTAATTGATTTTCCCTTGGTGATTAATCTGCATTTGTCCAGTGTGTGTGTAATACTAGAATTATTGCGCCTAGTAAGGTATCTGAATAATCGGTAATTAAGATATGGACACGCGCGCTACATATTTCTCTCAGTTATGGTGCTCTTTGTTGTTGTATTTCCACTTTCTTTAAAATAAGTTTTGAATTTTATTGCTTTCTCAGGTGGAACAATTGAGTGTGGAGAATACAACTCTATCCAAGCAGCTTGTAGATGCTGATCAACATTTTCGTGACGCTGATACTGATAACCGAGTGCTCAAATCATATGTGGAAGCCTTGAGAGCTAAGGTAATAAACGTTAGGTAATATGGTGCCCGAACCCTATTAATTGGCACCGAGAAATAATTAGGTATCAGTATAATTGTATCAGTAGTTCAACACAGAAATAATTCATCACAATTTCCAATGATAATTGATTCAGTAGTTCATCACAATAATAATTCATCTCTATTTGCATAATTATCTGTTTTCAAAAATTGCTATCAAAAAATCGATATCTGCATAGTTCATCACTATCTTATATTTGACTGTATATAAGAAATTTTCTTGGCTTTTATCTGCATAATTCTATGTTTTCAAAAATTGTTGTAGAAAACAATTATGCAATAATGAATAATTGTTCTAGGGATGATGGCTATGCATAAACAATGATCACCTGCACATATGTTTTTATCTTGGTGTTCTTTTCGATTTATTGAGATTTGGCTATCTTCATGAAATTTATTTCAGCTTATTTTGGTAAATGATGTAAAAATTTTACAGGTTAGTGGTCAATTTTTCAAAGCTTTGTAATGGATCACTCGCAGATAACAACTATAGAAGACATTGACATAAGTGGAAGCTTAGTATATGCAGATGACGTTGTTGATTTGGAGAAAGACAATGATGAATTCAGAGAAGATGATCAATGTCAAATCATGGAAGATGAATATGGTGATGATAGTGTACAAGAAATTGTGGGAGATGATGATAGTGGATTCAGTGAGGCACCTATTTTAGGGAGAGTGTTTAAGATGAGAAGAGGCTTATGGTTTCTATAATGATTATGCACAAGGTAAAGGATTTGGAACACGTAAGCAATATACTAGCAGAATATGAAAACGTAGCAAATATATAGGTGGAATTATGTGTGCTCAAAGCAAGGTGTCAAGAAACAAAATGACAAAATAGTTGGTGATCACAATGTCAAAAGGCGTAGGGATTCAAGGACAAATTGTTTGGCGATGTTACAAGTAAAGTTAGTGGATGGATTATGGATCGTGGAGAAGTTTAGTGATGCACATAATCATCCATTGATTATGACTCCTTCAAAGGTGAAGAAGTTTCCTTCTCATGGTGATTTACGACGCTCAAATTTCACTAAATCACTTGTTACTAAGCTTTTCGAGGAAGGTTTAACGTCTTCAAAAATTTCAAAGGTGGTGAATGCTATGAACAAAGAAATTAATATTACTCCTATTCAAGTCACCACTATTCTATCAGGACAAAGAAAGAATAATGTAGGACGAGAATGTCAAGGCGTCATCAAACACTTTCAAAGGAAGTCCGCTCTTGATGGAGCTTTTTATTTTGATATGCATCTGGCGGAAGATGGTACACTAAGAAGCGTTTTTTGGGCGGATGGTAGATCGAGAGCTGCATATGCGCATTTTGGTGAAGTCCTTGTGTTTGACGTGACTTATAAAACGAACAAGTTTAGGTTTCCTTTTGCCCCTTTTGTGGGGGTTAATCACCATGGGCAATCAATTTTATTTGCAGCCGCTTTATTAGAAGATGAAACAGAGGCAACATTTACATGGTTGTTTGAACAGTTTTGAACATGTATGTTTGACAAGTCTCCTATTGCTATTATCACAGATCAAGACAAAGCTATAGGAAAAGCAATTGCTAATATATTTCCAGAAGCACGACACCGTTTTTGTGCATGGCATATCAAAAAACATGTTATGGAGCATAGTCAAGCTTTGCGCACACAATATAAAGATAGTTTTGATATTGACTTCCGTGAGTGGTATAAAAGTCGAGACATTGAAGAGTTCGAAGGCAAGTGGGTAGAATTGATGACTAAATATGATATTAAAGCAGGTAGTTGGTTGTCCAACATGTATAATTCACGTCATCATTGGGCAAAAGTATACTTGAAAAATACATTTTTTGCAGGAATGACCACAAGTGGCCGAAGTGAGAGCATCAATTCATTTTTGATGGATACGTCAACAATAACACGATGTTAAATGACTTTGTGACCCAGTATGACAGAGCAATCAAGTCCAGGAGGGATGCAGAAGAAAACGAGGATTTCAAAAGTAGAAATACAAAAGCAATTTTGGAGACTAATCATCCAATTGAAGCAATAGCTGGAGAACGTTACACAAGAAAATTATTTGAGATCTTTAAAAGAGAGTGGAAGGCTGCCATACATGATTACTTTCATGAAAAGATTTCAACGAACAAAAATGTGATCAAGTATCGAGTGGGGTCTCCCAAGTTGATAAAAGTGGTGGGCAATTGTGGACTACCATTTGATCGAAATGTTCATAGCTCATTGTTCTTGTGGAAAACTTGAGACTATGGGGATTTTGTGCAAACATATTTTATACATCATGAAGAGAAACAAATCATGACTTTACCTGTCGTTAGAGCACCAATTGAACACAAATGGGTACTGGACACACTGGTCTTACTATGGGATTTGTGCATACGCAAGAATAAAATGTGAAGTTCCATGTTCAATTCAGAGATCAGCTTCTCCTTGGCATTTAGAGAATTCTTAAGCATTCTATTTTAATCTAAATTGTAATTTTTTATGAATTGGTTTGGCATGACTTGCTCATCCCAAAATTGCAATTTTATTTCTTTGGGAAACAATAACTCTTTGTTTGGATGGCAATATTTCCATTAAAATAAGACCAAACAGAAAACAGCTCTTAATGAAGAGAATATCACCTAAATCACAAGGAAAAAAAAAAACTTAAGGCACAAATGTAGCTAGCTTCTGCAATCTTTTTTTTTTTTTTTAATAATGTCTCCCTCTTGTGAAAGGGCATCTTCTGCTTGCTAGCATGATTGTCCAAGGTTATAAACATCCATTCGTTGTTGTTCTGTCAAAGGTTCAATCAAAGGGACAAGAACCTGTAGTTAAAAAATAAACTTGTCAACATACATCATATGTTACAAAGTTACTCTAACGACGTAAATTATCACATTTGAATCAAGTAGCCCAGTGAACATTTACATGTGTAATACCCGGATATTTATCTGGAATATTATAAATAAAAGTTGGATATTTCTGATAAGTGAAATTTCAATCTCCGGTCTTGTATAAATACAGTCTATTTTCTAAGTAGAAATTCTGTAGGAAGTTAGGAAATTTAAGGGCCAAAATGTCAAAATGACGAAAATGCCCCTAAGGAACATAAATAACTTAGAAAATTTATGAAAAATCCTGAAAGACAGTAAAATGACCAAGTGAGATAGGAGACTATATAATCTCTAATTATTGTAATTTTATAAATTATGAAATTGGAGAAATTGTTGGAAAATACTCAAAAAGAAGTAAAGGCCAAAATACCCTTGTAATTATGGAATAATGCAAGAGGTATGAAAATACTAATGTTAATACAAGAGTATGAAGGTAATGAGGCTTTGTAATTAAGAAAATTATCAACAAGTGATAATGAAGTAATTAAGTAATATTGGGCTAATTACTTAAGCATAAGCAAAGGAAATTCAGTAATAATTATGTGAAGCTCAAAAATTATTGGAAATTAGTGGAATATTAGTAAAAATGTATTTACTAATTAATTGGAAATTTTTATGAAAAATCATTGAGTTTAGGTATTTTTAGGCCTAAATACAAGAATGGACCAATTAGGGATTTTTGTTGGAATTTTTGGAAAAATTAAATAAATAAATCATTAAATAATTAAGTAAATAAAAAATAAATATTTATTAAATTAATTAAAGGGGCAAACGAAATTCTGGGCCAAAGAAAATAAAAAGAAAATAAAAATAGGATAGGAAGCAAGTTGTGCAACTTGCACAATATTTTATTATTATAATTAATTAAAGCAAAATTTGTGAATAGTGATTTTAAAATTAGGAAACGGATCCTATCTAGAGATCTAGGAATAGGAATCCCAAGGTCAAGGTAAAATATTGATCAGTGAGTTTTTACCTTCAAGTGACCTCTTAGGAAGTTAATTCCGAGGCCGTTTGTGCTTTTTCCTAATAAAACAAAATAGGAAAAATGCATATAGGCATATTTTTTGAAATAAGGAAAATAAATTCTAACTCAACATTTAGGAATGGGTTTGAATTTATTTTGACATATTTGGAATCAGTGAATTTTTCTGGAGATGATGATGTTTCCAGAAATGTGTTCTGGAACCGGACCCGTACGGACACGTTTTTCAAGGAACTTTAGACTGACAGTTGGAACCCTATATGGAATCTAAATTTAGGTTAACTTGGACATTTCTAATAAGTGAGAACATGTCTTCAAAGTTGTAAATCCAGAATTTTGAGATTTCTCCGAAATCACGCGAATCGGGTACCGATCGGGAAAAACTAGTGATAGGGCATAAAGTAACAATTTTGGAAATTCCCACCTTGTCCCTTCAAAACCCTATAAATACCCCCTCCTTCATAATTCTCACACCTTTTCTTCCTTCTCTTGGCCGAAATTTTTGGTTGAGAAAGAAGAGAAATGAGCTGGGGGAATTGTGCGGCAAGCCTCAGAATTGTCCGGAAAGTCTTCAACGGGTAAGTCTTTCGGTCTTTAGTTTTTTAGTTTAGTAGTTAGTAGAATTGTTAGTTAGATTTAGAAAGTAGGTGACAAGATTCCTACAAATGTTTTAGAGCCTTGTTTGCGTTGAAAAAATATGCAGAGGTGTAAACATAGTAGGGATCGAGCTGAAAAGTTGAAGTTTTCGCAGTTCTTTTAAAAGTAAGGGTAGAATATGTTAGAATAGCCTTTAAATTTCAAGTATGATTGGGTATCATATGGGAGGGCTATTTTAGTCATTATTTTCGAAAAATCATAATGGCGTCAAAGTTCTGGCAAAATTTCGGGAAGAAAATTTGTCAGAGTAACGAAGTGTCGCGAAATTCGCCGATTAGGGGTAGAAGGGCAAAATGGTAATTTTTACCTAAAATGCCAATTATAGTGTCAAATCACTAATAAAAGTGATATTATTCTTATAGGATATCAGAATCTCGATTTATCGTCGTCACGCCCGACGAACCGTTTGAAGTTCACGTTTCCGTAAGAGTACGTTTTCCCGGTAGTACCTAACGTTGCCAACGAAGGTACGGGACGCTGCATCGTAACACTAATCTTGTGCTTCTTAAATGCATATATGTCAAGGATATGTCGAGACCGTTATACGACATAGCTTTTAAACGGGTTATGTTTGGAATGCCGTTATGTTTTCCTAGCGCGAGACACGAGTGTTTGTGCTTATGTTTTTTCGGCATAATGATCATGCATCTCTAGTATGCTTATGATATACTGTTGTATTAGCTCTTGAATATCTGCTGGCCATATACTTGTGTTGTTTGGGTATGAGGTTAACCGTTACACGAGATTCAATGCGTTGAATTGAATCTCACCTGTAGCTTCAGTGGTCGTGAGGACCACGGTTCGTGGATCGAGGCAAATACCAGAGTAGGCATGCACCGAAGATTTATCTATCTTATCGCTTCGTTTCTCTCTGTTATTTCCTTTCTAAACCTTAGGATTATGTAATCATTACAATGTTACACAATGGTTGATGTTTTGGCTAAGAATCCAATTACTCTTTCGCTCTATTGCTCTACTCTGATTGTTTGTTAGAAAAAAAAAATTTCCGCATTTCAAACATGGGATGTTACAACATGTCAAGTGTGCGTATGTAATTCTTGATAAAGGAATGAAGACACAAAGAAAATCTAAATGTCACATGATTTGTGGCGAGATTCGATCCAAGAAAATACACACTATTGTAGTGTTCATGTAAAGATATGAAGCATCACCTTGAGAAGCTCGGATGGGCGAAATCCTCCAATCCACAAGAAAAACCGTTCACTGTTGTTTTCCACATACCAAACAAGACATAGAAAACATCCACTTTTGCAATGTACCGATTTCATGCGGAAAAGGTGAGAATAGTGATTCATTATACCATCTACAAGTATTCTGAGCTCTGTGTCACTGATATGAGCATTTAAAGCACTTCTCAGCTCACAAATTTTTCTGTCTTGTTTTTCTACCCACTGCCCATAATAACCACCCCGAGAGCGACCGCCACCACCACGTAACAGGCCACGGCCCCTCGACCACCCCGAGGCCTCACAAAATCACCAAATGTCTCGCACCACATCGAAAAATATATTGAACACTCTGCCTTAAAAAATATCAAACCAAGATGTATTTTACCTCGTATCAATCTTCACTTGTTCGAGTATCTAGTCCTTCCATTTTGTGGATAATGGTCAAGCGAATTGCAAGATAGTGTGTCGAAGAAATCATCCTTATTGTAGACAGGCTGAGTAAATCATGAAAAGCGTAATCTGGCAATGACCATTTTTTAATACATAGACAGAACAAACAAGCTTCAAGGTTCATGCAAGATGTTGAATATACTAACCTTAACCTCATTTTTTGATTCTTCACCATTGTATCCATCTTGACCATCATCCTCATCGCTAACATCTTCCCCGTCTTTTTCTTTTGAATGTGACTTGGTCTTACCAAGATGACCCCATACTTCATCCTTATTGAACTTCTCATTCATTGCCATGAAATCAAAATCATAGTGTAATTTGGTGATCGGCGGACCCCCGCAAATATCATTATTTCGAACTTTTATAATCTCATTTAGAATGGTACAGGGCTCACAAATATCAGTAATTTGAACCAACAAATAAAGTTCAAAATAGTCAAAGAACCGCAATACAGATTTATCATAATTTTCCTCCATGTCATCCGAATTGCTTAACAAGCATTAAAAGGGGGAAATACAAAAATAGATTAACCATTAAAAATCTCATAATCACATCAAGAAACACTGTAGAGCATTATTGCAATATTCCATAAAAAGGACAAATGATGAAGAAGTTAAACTTCAAACTAAAATAAGAAATCCCCACTTTAAAAAGTTTCAAAGTATTCCAATAAAATTAGTTCATACACGTATAAGGTCAGTTATCCCCAATTTATCAAAAATTAAACAGTAGATCAAGCAGCATACCCCAATTCCTCTTCCTCTTCCACGACCCCTGTAACCATAACTATGATGCTGATGCTGATGCTGATGCTGATAATTTTGAGCACCTTCACTAGGCTAAAGAAAGTGCAACCAAAAATGTCAGTGTCCTTGAAATTAAAACAGGGTGAGATGGAATGAGAATTCAGTATCATAAAAATGCTCATCCAGTCATATTTTCACAAGACATATGGATGATACAAGTCCGAATTTTTTTGTAAACACGTATACATTGAAAGCGGCCGTATCGGTCACCATGTTTGCAAATAAACCTATATATATATATATATATATATATATATATATATATATATATATATTATTCAATAAGATTTATACCTATTTCAGTCATTTTTCATTTCTATTGACTTTTCAAAAGCTATTTCAAACAATATTAAGAATCTTATAATCAATACAGTTTAACTTACAATGTTTGCAAATTTGTCAAGTTATTGAGTTTTAGCAATGGCGAATATTTAGACCCATTCAGGTCCGTAATTATCCTGTTTATAAGTCATCATTTTCAATTATTGTCTAACATAAGTAAAGTACAAGTCATATTTAAGATACACTATGTTATTCTTTTATATTTGATTGGTTTGGAAATATACTTTTTTCATAGCTCATATTGAGTAACTTGTTAATTGTTAATTTTATCCAGTAAATTTTGAATTCTAGCTTAGTAATCTGAAATAGTCAAAATTCGCGATTTCGAAATCTATTATCTTATTAATTTAAATCTGGTGTTGATTGGTATCAAAAAAAAAAATCTGGTGTTGAAATAAAATTGATGACGAACGATTTTTTTTTTTTTATATTGACAAATATTTCAAATGCATTATGTTGCATTCCTGCGGTTTTTATTATTTTTTATTGGTTCAAGAATATGAAGTTTTAAATTACACCGTTATTATGTCAAATTTACTGGTTTATATCCAAACAAATATTTTGAATTTAAGAGCTCTGTTTGTTCTTTTCTTTATTATTTGTTTCATTTAAAATTAATTTTTAAAATTTTATTCTTATTTTAATTATTTTGATTGAATAATCTGAATGGTTTAGAAATAAAGATTTTGATACCTCACATATATATTTTGAAAATTTATTATCCAATTATTTTAAATCTGGTTTTGAGCTATTTTTTATTTTTGATATTAAAAAGTATTTCAAGTATTATGTTGACATTCCTTGGTTTCTTTTTTAATTTCTTGCAATGGCTGTACTCTTTTCAAGAGTCTGAAGTTGTTATTTATTTATTTGTTTATTTATTTATTTTTGAATATTGAGTCTGAGATTTTAAACGTCTTTGTTATTATTATAAATTTGACTGGTTTGAAAATAAATTTTTTGGAAGCTCACAAATATTTTGAATATGTTATGTTCACAATCCATGCTAAGATGCTTTCACACCTATCACAATGTTTTCCAAAATCATTATTAGTTTTGGCCAAGAATAGGCCTCATAATATAACGATATATCAGACAACTTTAAATTAAAATCAATTTCCCTATTTTACACTACTCTCTATCTAATAAAACAAGTTTTAATATTGAATGAATGAAGCACGCTAGTATTCTAAAAGTCTTGCTATATTTTGATAAACAATATGAGCAGAAGAGCGCCATTTATTTACATTAGTGAACCATCTAGCTTCCTGAAAAATGAGTCCTTGTGTATGTTTGAACCATCATATCCCTGCTTCTCCATAAAATGGAACAGAGCAAGTGTTGAAGAGAGTGTGAAATAGAAGCCAAATTGAAGTGTTCAGTGCCACCTTCACAAACAAAACCAACATGATGATGATGATGTCACCGTAACATCTAATACACTACACATGTACATATGTTAGGATGAAATAATGGTATATAGCGCAGGAAATTACCTATAAAAAATTTATGGAACTTACTTTCTCAAGCGTTTCTTTGGTTGTTGTCCTCTGGTTTTGAGAAAGTAGGGCATACCTCTGGTTCTGAGAAAGTAGGGCATACCGCTCTGTCGCGCACGTTTGCTTCTCCTAATAGAATCACGTGTGCGATGATTCTCTAGCTTTAATTCCATTTCTTCAACTACCTCCTCTTGTAACTTGTAAGTCTGATTCATATATTGGCCAAATTCCACACCCTTTTATCCAGTGATTATATTCGCCCTCATGATTACTAAACACATCTTCAACGAAGAATTCACATGCAAACTTAGAAGTGGTGCCCTTATCAAATCTCCTTTTGGTTTCCTTTAATATGCTTTCCAGTGGATCATACCATTGATAAACATTTTTTCCCTTCCAATCCATGTGGTCACGGAATTCCTTCTTTTTACCCTTGTAACAGATCTCTTCATGTTCAAAGTGGAATTTCCTACAAATTGATAATCTTCGTCCAGGGCAATTGTCCGGTACAGAAATAGTACAAGAGGAAGCAAAACCCAACAAATGGTCAGAAGAAGACGGCGGTGCAAGCTCAATAGTAACAGAATTCTTGGCCATCTGAGAATATTTGAAGCCCTTTGGAATTTTGCTTCCTGGGTAAATGACTTCAATCTCACAAGACTTGTTTTATATATTGCTCGCATCACTTTGAAATCTATGGTTTCCAATGTTATGCATCCGTCTGCAAAAAACTGAGTAATGGAAGGTGGAAGTTCTGGTAATGACGTTAGTTTAATGCATTGACCCAGATCAATTTCTTTCAGCTGTGAAAGATTCTTGATGCTATTGGGCAAACTCTTCACTACACATCCTCGTAGTGATAGAGTTTTCAACAGTGATAGGGCACTGATATTGTCAGGAATCTCAAAAACCCTACTGTATCTCAAATCCAATTTTTCTAAAGAACGCCAGGCATCAAACAGTGTGGACAATTTTGATTTGTCAATAACTTTAGAGAAATGAGAAAGAGAGAATATTTTAAGAGATGTCAAGCAACTTAACTCATTCATTTGAAATCTCTTGAGAGACCCACCGAGATATAGTTCTTCAAGTTTATTGAACCGTCCAATTGGCAACTTCAATGTTTTGATACCTGTATTAGATAAATCTAAGCTAGTCATTGCTTCTGATGACAGCGAAAATTTCTCGAGACTTTGGCAATTATGTAGCTTGAGAAGCTTGAGAGATTTCATATGGTTGTCCCCGTGAATACTCCTTAGATTGCAGCAGCTCAATAGATCCAAATCCCGAAGTTTAGGAAGAGTTAAGATGGATGGATGAATACTTTGTAACTCTACACAAAGTTGGAGGTGCACCGTTTGAAGCTTTTGTGCCATGGACAAATCAGGCAACTCCACTAAGTAGACGCAACATATGAGATTTATTGTCTTCAAGTTCGTAAGATTCTGTGACAATTAAAAGAGACCAGTTACTAGAAAAAAACCCTCGTAATTCAATTAGACTATAGAGTGAAATATGCATAAATATATACTTACATGCACACCATCCCATAGCTTTGAGACTATACTGGTAGGTATATGGATTTCAACTAGTTTTTCTGCACAAAATTCCGATGGTAGAGACTTCAAAGGATACCCATCCCACCTAAAAAAGCTTAGTTTATCATAAAGTGAGTCCAAACCAAAACCATCGGGAAGATGAATGTTCTTGCCATTTTCGATATTGAGAATTCTTAAATTACTCATTTTTTTGAAAGCGTCAGCACTCAAGCGTAATTCGTCGTCGAGGTTCAAGATAAAGCCTTCAATTGCATCAGTTCCCTAACATAACAAAATTCAAATAATCTTAAACAATTGTAGTTTAAAAATTCTTCAATGAAATAATGAATGAAAGAGGAAGTTAAAGCATTTTTTACCATGCTATTTTTTAGCATATCTTTAATTTCCTTTGAATTATTTAATCGACTTCGCCTTTCAGGATGCTCTCTAGATTCCTCACGAACTATTTCTTCAGCCATTTCTTGTAGCAGATCATGAATTTCTACTATATTGTCCATAGAAATGGTTGAGAGCTTTATCTATAAGACTATCTATTCCACAATCTGCATAGAAGCCACCACAAGCATCTAGCACGCTTATAATAGATTCTTTTCTCTCTCCCCGGAAGAAGAATGCGATGTCTAAAAATATGCTTTTTTCCGGTATGTCAAGTCCGTCATAACTCACCCTCAACACATTGCAAATATCTGCAATTGGATAATTTCTCAATTTTTCAAGGGCGCTCTCCCATGTTTTTGTATCTCTAGAGTTCAAATGAGAACCCAAAACTTTTAATGCTAAAGGAAGGCCTCCAGCATATTGAATTACCACCTCTAATAACTTTTCATATCCTATTTTGGGATGGTCTTGCTTGAAAGCATGCCAACAAAAAAGTTTACGTGATTCGTCCATGTGTAATTCTTTCACCTCATGTACTATATGAACTCCTCCACTAATCAGTACATGTTTGTCTCTACTTGTTATGATGATTTTGCTATTTGGGCCCAATGAAATATTTTCTTCAATAAGATACTGTAATTGCCTTGAGGCATCTACATCATCAAGCACTAGAAGAACTCTTCTTCGACCTAGCCACTTTTGAGTGTCAGGTCGTCCTTTATGTGTGAGATTTGCGTTGTTCCATAGTTCAGAGAGAATTTTTTCAAGCAAACAAGTCAATCTTTCTGATTCCTTTCTCACATTTGATACAAAGTAAAAACTATCATATTGGGGGGAAAATTTGTCAAATACGACTTGAGCTAATGTTGTTTTACCTATCCTGCCCTTACCCCAAATTCCAATAACTCTAACTTCATGTGAGTCAACTTTCATAAATGATTCAATGGTAGCCAAATTTTCCTGAAATCCAATAAGCTGACGCTTTGGCTCAAATGTATCTTTAACTTCTAGCTTTTTTGATACTATTTTGATTATTTCATCAATAAGATCATCTTCATAGCTGCCATATTAAAAGGAAAGAAATTATTTTCTTAACAAATCACACTACTGTACAAAATAATACGTGCATAATGTAACATCCCAAGTTTGAAATGCGGAATTTTTTTTTTTTTCAAACAAACAATCAGAGTAGAGCAATAGAGCGAAAGAGTAATTGGATTCTTAGCCAAAACATCAACCATTGTGTAACATTGTAGTGATTACGTAATCCTAAGGTTTAGGAAGGAAATAGTGTAATAACAGAATACGATAAGATAGAGATAGTCTTCAGCTGCACGCCTACTCCGGGTACTTGCCTCTATCCACGAACCGTGGTCCTCCTGACCCTGAAGCTACAGCTGAGATTCAATTCAACGCATTGAATCTCAGGTAACGGTTAACCTCATACCCAAACAACACAGTATATGGCCAACAGATATTCAAGAGCTAATACAACAATATATCATAAGCATACTAGAGATGCATGATCATTATGCAGACAAAACATAAGCACGAGCAATATGTAAAGCCCCATAAGGTAAATAACAACAACAGCTTGCACTATTCACCAAGTGCCACGATAATTAGTCGTGTCTCGGCGCTAGGAAAACAAAACGGCGTTATCAAAACTATAACCCGTATAACCGTCAGATAACGGTCACGAACATATCATTGACATATAAGTATTTAAGATGTGCAAGATTAGTGTTATAAGACGCGTCCGTACCTTCGCTGGCAACGTTAGGTACTACCGGCGAAAACGACTTTCTACTGAGAAACGTGCAAAAGTCCTACAACGCACGTCTGGGCAACAGAATTGCAGCAGAATCAGCGTTTCAGATATCCTATGAGAATAATGTCACTTCTATTAGTAATTTGACATTATAATCGGCATTTTAGGTAAAAATTACCATTTGCCCTATACCCCTATTTGCGGAATTTCGCTACGCTCCGCTACATAGGCTATTTTCTTCCCAAAATTTTGCCAGAACTTCGACGCCATCATGATTTTCGAAAATAAAGACTAAAATAGCCCTCCCATATGATATCCAATCATAAAAATAAAGACTACTCTAGCATTACTAACTATTGAAAGAACTATGAAAGCTTAAAGCTCCAGACTCCAAAACTTACCCAGAGCTTCGCTGTAATTTTTCCAGAGCTTCTCTCTCTAAAATCCTCTCTCTAGAATTGGTTTTTCTCTTCAAAATGGTGTGAGAAATGAAGAGGAAACTTGGCTATTTATAGAAGAAAATGTGACACTATTCACTACTTTTTCATATCGGATATCGGCCACGGATCGCACTTTGCCACATGTCACGATCCTCATCGGGCCACTTGGCAGCTGACATCATCATTTAAAGCCATGATGTCATGGTGGTGATGTCACCTACTTCCTCAAGAAGCTGTCTTACCGATAAGTTTCCGATTGGTGTCCGAATCGCGTACTTTCGGAGAAATCTCAAAATTCGGTTAACTAACTTTGAAGATCTCCTCTTACTTACTAGAAATGTCTATTCTAATCTAAACCTTGATTCCATACAGTGGCATTCCGTGTTCACCGAAGTTTCTCGAAAACGTGTCCGCACGGTCCGATTACGAAACGCGTTTCGAATCACCAATCTCTAGAGAAAAATTCACTGATTCCAAATATGTCTAAATAAATTAAAACTCATTCCTAAATATTGAGTTAGAATTTATTTTCTTTATTTCCAAAAATATGCCTATATGCATTTTTCCCTATTTTGTTTTATTAGGAAAATGCACAAACGGCCTCGGAATTAACTTCCGGGAGAGGTCACTTAAAGGTAAAAAATCACTTGGTCATTTAACTGTCTTTTAGGATTTTTCCGTAAATTTTCTAAGTTAATTACCCTCTCTAGGGGCATTTTGGTCATTTTGGCACTTTGGCCCTCAAACTCCCTAATTTCTTACAGAAATTCTACTTAGAAAATTGATTGTATTTATACAAGACCAGAGATTGAAATTTCACTTATCGAAATATCCAACTTTTATTTATAATATTCCGTGATAAATATCCAGGTATCACATTTCTCCCCCTTACACAAAATTTCGCCTCGAAATTTAATCTATACTAACTAAACTTCGGGACATGAACTCGGGTACTTCTCCTTCATGTCACTCGGTTTCCCAAGTCGCTTCTGGTGACAAACCCTTCCGCACCACCTTCACAATCAAAATAGTCTTATTTCTGAGCCGTTTCTCCTTATGATCAATGATCTGTTCTGGCTCAACTATGAAGGTATTATCATGCCGTACTTCGACATCCTCGTACTCGATGACATGATCACTGTCATCCGGTTGGTACTTCTTCAATTGCGACACGTGGAAAACGTCGTGGAGATTACTCTGTTCGGGGTAAAGCTATCGATAAGCTACTTCTCGCGCTTAGCCAAAATCTCAAAGGGTCCTACGTATCGTGGACTCGCTTTCTTCCTCTTAAGCGTTTGCCCGACACCGCCATGGGGATAACTTTAGAAATACATGGTCGTCGACATAAAACGTTAGAGTTGAACTTCAACTTAGTCCCCATACCTTCATGTAACGCTTGCCAGAAACGGGATTTGAATCGTGTATCACGATCAGAGACAATGCTCTTAGGAACACCATGTAATCTCACTATCTCTTTGATATAAATCTCCGCCAATCGTTCCAGAGAATAGTGAATACTGATGGGAATAAAGTGTGCCGACTTGGTTAACTGTCAACAACTACCCAAATTGTATCATGATTTCGATTTTGGGCAGACCTACCACAAAATCCATGGTTATGTTCTCCCACTTCCATTCCGGCGGCTCTAGTCCTTGCAAAAGACCGTGGGGTCGACGGTGTTCAATATTTACTGACGACAAGTCAAGCATTTGGCCACGTATTCTGCTACGTCTTTCTTCATTCCGGCCACCAAAGTTCGGATTTCATACTGTACATTTTGACCATGCTCGGATGTAGAGTATATTTACTCTTGTGAGCCTCATCCATTATCTTCCGCCTTAATTCATCAACCTGGCGGTACATAGATTCGCTTGTACCCGACCAAACCACTAAGTGATAGGTCATGGTCTTGGGTCTCACCTCGAGAGATTTTCTCACGATCTCTTTTGCCCAATCATCTTGTCGAGCTTTTCAACTTCATCTCTCGATCATACTCCCCTTGACCAACAAGAAGAGTTGCAAGATAGGCATCAGCTGGTGCATGAAGACCCATGCAAATTTGGTTGGATAGATTCAGATCTCTGAAATCTTCCAAATAGCCTCTTGTATCATCATGTATGATACCCGCACCGTCTTCCTACTAAGAGCATCAAGAACGACGTTTGCTTTACCCGGATGATACTTGATCTCCGTGGTGTAATCTTTAATCGGCTCCATCCAACGGCGTTGTCTCATGTTGAGTTCTCGTTGATCGAACAAGTATTTTAGACTCTTGTGGTCACAATACACTTCTACTGTTACACCGCATGTAATGCCTCCATATCTTCAAAGCGAACACGATAGTCGCGCCTCTAAATCGTGTGTAGGATAGTTTAACTCGTGAGGTTTCAGCCGACGAGAGGCATAGGCCACCACCCCCCCCGCCGCATTAGGACACATCCCAATCCTTGCCCACCGGCATCATAGACAACATAGGTCTCATCTGGACGGGGATAATCAATACCGGAAGTGATGTAGTCAACCTCTCCTCGAGACTCAAAGCTCTCCCTCACAATCATCTCCCCATATAAAGGGTTGATTCTTCCTCGTAAGCTTTGTCAATGGTAGGGCAAGGACGCGAGAAATCCCGTATAAATCATGCGGTAGTATCCCGCCGACCAAGAAAACTACGGATCTCCGTCGCGCTCTCGGCCGTTCCACCCGTAATTGCTTCTACTTTGCTTGGATCAACCGCAACTCCGCCGCTAGATATAACATGACCCGTAAATTTAACTTCCGGCTACCAAAATTCGCATTTGCTCGCCTTAGCATATAGTTGCTTTTCCTCGAGTATGCTCAACACCTTTCGAGATGTTCTTCGTGCTCTTCTTTACTCTTAGAGTAGATCAAAATGTCATCAATGAACACCACCACAAACCGGTCTAGGTGTTGTCGGAAAATTCGGTTCATGTAATCCATTAATACCGCAGTGCATTTGTCAATCCGAAGGGCATCACAAGGAATTCATAATGCCCATATCTCGGTTCTCGAAGCCGTCTGGGAACATTGCCATCCTTAACTCGCAACCGATGGTATCCCGAACGCAAGTCAATTTTCGAAAAGATCGTGGAACCTGCATAATTGATCCAAAAGATCATCAATCCGGGAAGTGGGTACTTATTTTTGACAATCACCTTGTTGAGTTCGCTGTAATCGATGCGTAGCTCCAAGCTTCCATCTTTCTTCTTTACAAAAAGCAACGGGCTCCCTATGGTGATACACTCGGGTCGAATGAACCCCTTCTTCAAAAGCTCTTCCAACCGCTTCTTCAACTCCCGCATCTTGTTAGGAGCCATTCGATACGGCGCTTTGATATTGATCTCCGTGCTGCATCAAGTCAATATTGAACTCCACTTCTTGGATAGGAGGTAACTCCATGAGATCCTCCGAAATACATCGAAAATTCATTCACCACAGAATGTCCTAAGTGAAAGGTCGGCTTCGCTTTGACCGAAAGAATACCATGAAGGCATGGCATCCTTGCTTCACGCACCGATCCGCTTCGTAGCGGAGAGAAAGTTCGGGGCTCACTTCAACCTTGTCTCCGCAAATGATATCTCCTTCTTGCCACAGTCGATCATCGCACCGTTGGTCGTTAACCGCTCGATCGAATATGACGTCGATGCCGTGGAAGAGGTAGACGGATAAGATCCACTTTAGAAACTCGTCCATCCACGCGCAGCATAATTCATACATGCGTCGAAGTTAAAGACTTTACACCCAACGGTGTAGATACTACAAGATCAAATGGTAATCTACAGCATGCAATCCTAAACGACTTGCACAATCATAGGAAATAAACGAGTGACTAGCACCCGAGTCATACAATGCTTCAAGTAGATTTCCATTGAGATAGATGGTACCTTGAACCATCTCTCGGGACTTCTTGGCCTCTCGTATTTGTCAATGCAAAGATCCGGCCCGCTGCTTTGAGGTCTCGCCTCTGGCAGCCTTCTCGGGGCAATCCCTGGCTAATGTGTCCGTGCTTCGACACTGGCAGACTTGTTTCCCATCGCAGTTGGCTCCCTGGATGGTACTTCTGCATTTGGGACACGTCCGGGATCCCGGCACGTCCGTGGTAATTCGTTGCCCCGCTGGTAGGGTCTCTTGTTTCCACCCCGGTTGTTGTTCCAATGTGCCTTCCTCTTCGTGAGGAACCCCGCGGTTGGATCCACCGCGACTTGCATTATTTCCGTCCCCGGCTTCTGGATTTGCGCGTAGCTTCCTTCGTGTTGCGCTCCGTCGTCCGCAAGATCCTACGGCTTGGGCCATCTTAGAAAATTGGTGAGATACCAACCTTGCCCTTATGTTGTACCTCTACCCGCTCACCAATCGGTTCGCCTTCCACTTTCGTTCACATTGCTCTTCGCATACGAAGAGTATCGGGACAAAGTTGGTGAAACGTGGCGAAGTCGTCAAATGACTCTTCATTCCCTTGTTGGATCTCGTAAATTCCTCCTCTTTTTAATCACCTGAATCGAGGGAGGAAAGTATTGTTCGTTGAACCTGCCCAAGAACATCTCCCACGTAATGGGGCTTGGCGGGGTTGTGGAAACGCTCTCCCACCATCCGTGGGCACGCCCTCCAACTTGTAGATAGCCAACAAGTGCCTTCCCGATTTCCCGGCACTCGATAACTTCAAAAATCTTTTTTAGGCTTAGCACCAATCCTCGCCTAGTTCATTCTTTCCCTGAAACCGGTGGCTTCAGCCTTGCGTAACCGGTTGACCCAGCCTCCTGGTTCTCTTTTGATTTCGCCTAGGTGGTGATTGGGATCTCTCAGACCCCTCAGGCTCTTCATCATTCTCGTTGTCATCATACTCTTCTTCATTATCATTGTGGTCATCTTCTTCATGTTCCTCATTGTTGCGCTCTTCATCTTGTCTTTGTCTTTCCAAACCTTTCGCCATTAATGCATCGATAAGAGCTCTCGCTTCTTGCAAAGTTCGCGTGCAACTCCCGTATGTCGTTTTGTTGGTTCAGAGTTGATTCTGCATGTTGGTCCTCTTGGTTTCGTCCAACTTCGTATTGCTCTATCTTGAGGTCCGTCGCCTCTACCTCGACCTCGACTCGTCCACGCCTTGGCCTCTTGGTGCACCAAACACCTCTTAGTATCGCCATGTTTTAATTGCTTTCCTTTATCAAACAACGGATATATGTGTCAGAAAAATAACACAACACGTGGCATCAAAACCTATATATTTTCATATTAGATGTAATGTACATGTTAACGTATATTACATCATCCAGCTGGTTTATGACTGGGGCGCGGTTAAAATCCTTCGCGCTTGAAATTCATAACATATCGGAAATACGCTCTTCTAATAGTCTTGTCGCGTTGTTCCGCCATCCAATGCTTTGATCGTATAGTGCTTATCATCGTTCGTTCGTAGCTAGAACTTGTCTAGATGTTAAGTTCAAAGAAAGATTCACTCTCGAACCGTCTTGACAAACTTAACACTGGAAATACTTACAGATTGTCATCATCGGATGAATGATCTCGATCTCGACAGTTTCTCCGCTCTAAAGGCGTACTAGCCATTATCTCTCGTTCATCTTTACACATTACACCAATGGCCTTATCAATACTCGTTTTAAAAAATGTGCTCAAAGTTAAAAGGCTTAAGAACCTAACTCCGTTATCCAAACAATGGTCGTAAGTGTCTACCATGGGGGCCTCACCGGATTAGCAGTGACTTATGGCACACCCACGTAGACTAGCCTTGCCTTCGGTACCAAACTGTCCGTGGTAACATAGTTAAATACTTGCCAGAATTTCATGCTCTGATACCATAAATGTCTCACAGGCGAATCCACGCCGTGGCAACAAATTGTACCTCAGCTCGCTAGTTTTACGCACCGCCTCACGACGGATTCAACCTATCCGGTGGCTAGCCGGCAGGCCATGTCGGGGTAAGAGCCAATGCTTCGCCACAGATCACACTGTGAGAACCCCCGATCATGAATCGAATTTGCCATCAGAAAAACTAGCTCTGATACCATAAAATGTAACATCCCAAGTTTGAAATGAGGAAATTTTTTTTTTCAAACAAACAATCAGAGTAGAGCAATAGAGCGAAAGAGTAATTGGATTCTTAGCCAAAACATCAACCATTGTGTAACATTGTAATGATTACGTAATCCTAAGGTTTAGGAAGGAAATAGTGTAATAACGTAATACGATAAGATAGAGATAGTCTTCACCGCACGCCTACTCCGGTACTTGCCTCTATCCACGAACCTGTGGTCCTCCCGACCTGAAGCTACAACTCGAGATTCAATTCAACGCATTGAATCTCGTGTAACGGTTAACCTCATACCCAAACAACACAAGATATGGCCAACGAGATATATTCAAGAGCTAATACAAGGTATATCATAAGCATACTAGAGATGCATGATCATTATGCCGACAAAACAAAAGCACGTAGCAATATGTAAAGCCCCATAAGGTAAATAACAACAACAAGCTTGCACTATTCACCAAGCCACGATAATTAGTCGTGTCTCGCGCTAGGAAAACAAAACGCGTTATCAAAACTATAACCCGTATAACCTCGTCGTATAACGGTCTACGAACATATCATTGACATATAAGTATTTAAGATGTGCAAGATTAGTGTTACAAAAGACACGTCCGTACCTTCGTTGGCAACGTTAGGTACTACTTCATTGAAAACGTACTTTCTACGGAGAAACGTGCAAAGTCCTACAATGCATCGTCCGGCAATAAGAACGGGCACAGAATCAGCGTTTCAGATATCCTATGAGAATAATGTCACTTCTATTAGTAATTTGACATTATAATCGGCATTTTAGGTAAAATTACCATTTTGCCCCTATACCCCTACTTGGCGAATTTCGCCCTGTAGCTTCCGCTACATAGGCTATTTTCTTCCCAAAATTTTGCCGTAACTTCGACGCCATCATGATTTTCGAAAATAAAGACTAAAATAGCCCTCCCATATGATATCCAATCATAAAAATAAAGACTACTCTAGCATTACTAACTATTGAAAGAACTATGAAAGCTTAAAGCTCTGCACTGCAAACTTACCAGAAGCCATTGTAATTTTTCCCGAGCTTCTCTCTAAAATCCTCTCTCTAGAATCGGTTTTTCTCTTCAAAATGGTGTGAGAAATGAAGAGGAAACTTGGCTATTTATAGAAGAAAATGTGACACTATTCACTACTTTTTCATATCAGATATCGGGCCATGGATCGCACTTTGCCACATGTCACGATCCTCACCGCCACTTGGCAGCCGACATCATCATTTAAAGCCATGATGTCATGGTGGTGATGTCACCTACTTCCTCAAGAAGCTGTCTACCGATAAGTTTCCGATCGGTGTCCGAATCGCGTACTTTCTGGAGAAATCTCAAAATTCGGTTAACTAACTTTGAAGATCTCCTCTTACTAACTAGAAATGTCTATTCTAATCTAAACCTTGATTCCATACAGGGCATTCCGTGTTCAGCGAAGTTTCTCGAAAAACGTGTCCGTACGGGTCCGATTACGAAACGCGTTTTTGGAATCACCAATCTCTAGAGAAAAATTCACTGATTCCAAATATGTCTAAATAAATTCAAACTCATTCCTAGATATTGAGTTAGAATTTATTTTCTTTATTTCCAAAAATATGCCTATATGCATTTTTCCCTATTTTGTTTTATTAGGAAAATGCACAAACGGCCTCGGAATTAACTTCCGGAAGAGGTCACTTAAAGGTAAAAACTCACTTGGTCATTTAACTGTCTTTTAGGATTTTTTCGTAAATTTTCTAAGTTAATTACCCTTTCTAGGGGCATTTTGGTCATTTTGGCACTTTGGCCCTCAAACTCCCTAATTTCTTACAGAAATTCTACTTAGAAAATTGACTGTATTTATACAAGACCGGAGATTGAAATTTCACTTATCAGAAATATCCAACTTTTATTTATAATATTCCAGATAAATATCCGGGTATCACACATAAATAGATATAAATTTTTAAAATTTGTATGGGGAAAAAACATAGATTACATTAATTGATAAAGTATGACAAGTTATATTGACTAAGCAAAAAGAGAAAATACTTACGGAAAATTTGAGGAATGATAACCGGATAAGTCTGCAGTTTCTTTCAAGACAAATTTCCAAACTTGCAACTTAATTAAGTAATCTTTGAACTTTTGTTCATGCTGAGGGAATGCATCTTGCAACTTCATTAAGTCATCTTTGAACTTTCGTTCATGCTGAGCAAATGCATTGGCATAAGATCCTTCTTGATGCCTCACGTGTGATGGGTCTACATTGTAGAAAATTGGAATTACAATCAGATTTTTGTCTCGCTTGCATTCCATGATTTTCACTAGCTCTTCTAAGCACCACCTTGAAGAAGCATAGTCTTTAGAGAATATTACCAACGCAATTCTTGATTTTTCTATTGCTTCCTTGAGTCCAATTGATATTTCATCTCCCCTCTCTAGCATCTCATCCACATACACATCTATCCTTTCTTTCCGTAACTACTTTGTCAAAAGGCGAAGAAATCCACGTCTAACGTCTGAACCTCTAAAACTGATAAAAACGTCGTACTTTTCCAGACTTATTCGAGAAGAAGTAGCAAAAGCTGCCATTACAGGACATTAAAAAAGCCTATCAGGTAATAAATTTGAATGCTAACGTCTCCACTCAAGTTTCCAATAATAATAACTTTCGGGGGAAAAAAGTTTATAATGATAGCATTATAATAAACATAATAACACTATTCAAATGTTATGTGTATACTCTCATGCGAATTCAATTTGTATCTATAGCATGGCTAGCATGGATATAAGGCCATTTTTATATAAAAAAAACCTATATAATAAAATAGGAGAAAATTATGAATATCTGCAACAACAACAAAAAAGAGTAAAAAATTATGAATAGGTTCTAGATAAGGGACTCATTTATAAATAAGTCGCGCAAATTTGTTAACAAATGGTGAAGTCCTAAAGTTCTTAGGTGCCATTTTTTACACATGTAAATGAATAAATTACCCTTTACTCAAATTTCACATATAGATTCACAAGTTAACTTTCTAGATTTACAATTTAAACCTCTTATATTTACAGGTGCATGTACGTAATTTTTGCACTACTTATTATGAATATATGTCATGTTAACTAATTTCCTTAATCTAATCAAATTAGGTAAATACGTCTTATATTATAAATAAGAGTATGTACAAATTATTGTATAAGGTTTCATCCCTTTTTATAAAAAACATTATATGATCATAATACTTATTGTTTAATTTTCTTTGAATACAAAAAAGACCTGGCCTTTTTCTCAATTACTCTAAGTTTTGATTCTATATTTTTACGGGAAAGAATAATAAACTAATCTAAATCCTATGATTTATTGGCTTTTAATTTATAAAAGATGGCAAAAACTCTTACCCTAACTTTGGCAGGGATATTGAGTGAAACTAAGAAGACCAAAAAAAAAGAAAGAAGACTATAAAATTTAAAGGAATTTTTCTCTCCTTTTATTTTGACATCATTATATAAATATATGTTATACAATTTATTAATCTTGACCCGCGACAGTAAAAATTACAGTATTTTATTAATATCTTATTTGAAAACAAATTTGTATAAAAATTACAAATTCTACAATCATTTTTATTCAGAATAACAATAATTACAATTTTTTAAAATTTTCTTTTAATCCAATCAACCTTCTTAAAAAGATAAATTAAGAGAATAGATTCAATATGTGTGTCTTCTGCAATGAAAATAATTAAACATCCTCACGACAAAAAATATAACAGTGAAAGAATCATACATGTGTTCTCAATTGGCTGGTTCGTGGCCTCATTCCATGAAACTATGACATGTGACCACTCTAGCTCAACTACACTGGCCACGTCCAGCCTCCTCGTAGTGATGTTCCCCTTCTCATCTGCACAATTTACCACATTTTTTAATTAAATTTAAATCTATTTTTAATTAACCGTATGAAATTTAAACACTAAAGTTATTAAAACAATAATTAAATTTACCTTTGACTTGCACCTCAAACTCGGTCGACTGCGAAAATGATAGTCGGGGGTTCCCTTGCTCTCGAGCCTCTTCCTCATCTTGAGCATGCGACTCTGGCTGGGTCACCGCCTGTGGGGTTGTTTGCTAGGGCTGCTCTGGGAGGAGCTGTTGTGGCTGGGTTGCCTCCAGTGATAGTACACGGACATTTCTACCCTCATGCTGCCCTCGACGGCCCCTACCTCCACCCCCTCTACTACCGCTCCCTCGTAAAGTCGGTCTGGGACCCATTACCTCCTTCCCTTTGTCTAAATCTCTCCCGGAAACCATAACTTTGTTAATGCTTAAGCTAAACATAAGAGAATGTATTTCAGAAGGAGCGTGAGAATCAAAGTGGTTAACTATTTGGTGGCAGTGCGTGTATAAAGGCTTCAACTTTGTAGGTGTTTTACAAGCAAATTGCTACAATGCATAGACAATCATAGTGGTTGAATCAAAACCACTTTGCTAACTGCTAAAAACACAAGAAATCCTACCTCATACGTAGTGAAACTTTCTAGTGGTTCTATGTAACTGCTACAACTTTGCATGACTGTTTGCATTATGAACGGTTTCTATGAGTAACCGCTACAAATGTGTTAGACTCTTTGCATTATGTAGTGGTTTCTATGATTAACCGCTACAAATGTGCAAGACTCTTTGCATTTTGTAGTTGTTTGTACGTGTAACCGCTATAAACTTTCAGTTATCGAAAGAATTTGTAGCATAAAGTTAAACATTGGTTTGAAAGTAGTTGCCAATCACATGCAAAAATGCAAATATCATGTGCTTGTTATCATGTTACGTATCATCGACCATATAACCAGGAGAGCTCTAGTTGTCTGAATTTTTCATGGATCTTAAGGGACGTTTTATTATAGATAAATTCTATGGGAACACAAACAACTAGAGCTCTCCTGGTTATATGCCGGTGATACGTAACATGATACCAAGCACGAGACATTTGCTTTTCTTCATGTTTAGCTTCATACTTATTTACAAATAAGTCTGTGCGAATTTGTTAAAATATGGTGAAGTCCTAAAGTCCTTAAGTGCCATTTTTTACACATGCAAATGACTAAATTACCCTTTACTCAAATTTTACATATGGATTTACAAGTTAACTTCTTAGATTTACAACACATACTTTCTTAGATTCACAAATGAATATACATAATTTTTGCACTACTTATTCAAATTTCTAATAAAGATTTACATGTCCACTTTCTACATTTATAAATCCACCTCTTTTAATTTACAAGCAAACCCCATAGATTAGTCAAGGGGCAGTTTGGTTTTGCACTTGTAAAAAATAACACTAAGGAAAGTTGGAGTTTCACTGTATTTTGGTAAATTCATGAGATTTATTTAATAAAGAATATGCTTTGTAATTTTTTTGCCAAGTGCTTTGTAATTAATTGAAAGAGTAAAATCTTATTACACCTTTATTTTCGAAGTGTATTAAAAACAGTGCAGACATAACAATAATATGATCACCCCTTTTATAGAATTAAAATATAAGATTATAATAATTATCATAATATTTTCTTTACAAAAGAGCATCAGGCAGCACACATAGGGTATAAAACCCATGACCTCCTTTATAATTGGAGTTATAGAATAGAGTGCCAATCGAGCTATAATCTCTTGGCCTAAATTAAATTGTTATAGAAGTATTCAATTTAAACGCTCAACGAGCATTCTTGTTAATTGGATTTTTTTTTTTTTTTAACGGTGTTAATTGGAGTTGATCTACATGGCCGAACGAAAAATCGGAATATATATTTAAGATTCACTATCTCAGAGAAAATTTTATTTAAATTTTAATATATTAGAAACATAATGAAACTCGTCAGGAACACGGCTTTTCCTGACTTGTATGTGATGAATAGTTGAAACATAAACATTATACATAAGGAATAAGGAAGAAGACAGTCATACCTAGATCGATCAAGCCTTCTCTTCCAACAAAGAGCAATAGTATGATGATGTCTGGGTAAACTACAGCAATCCAATTTATAAGTGAAGAACAAGGCTTTCGGGGAAACTTCCTTATATATTCAATATTAATGCAGGGAGTCTTTGTTAAAAAGCAAGTTGAATTATTTAAAATCCAAGTTAGTTGGCTTGTCATCTCCATTACAACAAGGTTAACTTTTTTTATTGGTTGATAGATTAGTAGGGTTTTTTGTTTGACCTGAATAGATTAGTAGGGTTCGAAGCATTTAAGTGATTTGTTGGCTATTTGTATTAAATATTAATAACTGAGCCATGGGTCACACTCACAACAGGAATGGAGATTTTATTTTTATTTTTATTTTCTTTAAAAAAGAATCAATGCGGTGCTTTGGATGGAGATTTTAAACATCATTCACAATATTCAAACGCGTTCAAGTTTTTTTTTTTTTGTCGCAAAAGATAATTATATTAATACTACAAACAGATACAATACCTAGATTCAAGCAAACAATGCCAAATTGATGAAGCCTTTTTTGTCTTTAGCTTTGGGGCCCACAATCAAAAATTAACCAAGGATTGCGTATAGGCAAACCTAGTATCGTTCTCTCTCTCGATGAGCCTTTTATTGAATCCTAAATAATCTAAATGACATGAAGATGCAATTAAAACAAGGGGAAAATTGATTTTGGATTTTTCAATTATAAGCTAAAATAATATTGTAATTAAATTAAATGCTAAACTATTATTTTTGGTATTTTCTTTTTTAAAATGGAATGTAGTATGAAAATGGGTATGAATGCTCTTGGAAATGGAATAATGACTATCATAGTTCAATTAAATATAGGAGTAAATTGTCACTAAGTCTAGATGAAAAACCCCAAGATACCACTTGAGTCCAATATTCCCAATTAATATAATAGTAGCTCCTACTACCGTAGCAAGCTACTATTTCTTAAGATATTGTTTAAAACCACTTAGTGTGTGATTAGGATTAAATTAATCCAACTTGGTTCCTCTTCATATGAATGCGATACCACGCCACTCAATTAATCCAATTCAATCATATTATCTAACAATACCACGTAGACAACACAATATCATTGAATCAATAAGGAAATACATATATATAAATCCAACAAGCCACAAAATTCAATCCAATCACAATTGTCAAACTAACAAAGACAATAAACATTAATCTCAGTTCCAGAATTTATACACAATAATTACTAAAACTAGGCAATCTAAATATCTAAATTCGTTTGATGGTACTTCGGTACTTTTGACGGAAATGGCACGTTTTGCGGAAAACGGCAAAACGTCCAACAGCGGCTCGTCGGACAGCGAGTAATATCACTTTCATTAGTGATTTGACACAATAAGCTTGGCATTTTAGGTAAAATTACCATTTTGCCCTTATAACCACTAATTTGGCGGAGTTGCTTGACTTCGTTACTTTGACTAATTTTCTTCCCAAAATTTTGCAGGAACTTCGACGCCATCTTGATTTTGAAAATAAAGACTAAAATAGCCCTCCCATATGATATCCAATCATACTTGAAAATTTAAAGGCTATTCTAGCATTACAACGTACCCACTACCTTTGAAAGAGCTATAAAAGCTTCAACTTTTCGTACTTCCGATCCCTACTAAGTTTTTTTTACCTCGTCAGACATTTTTCAATGCAATGAGGCCTAAAAAAACAATAGTATGAATCTCATTCCCTACTTCCTAAATCTAACCAACAATTCTACTAACTACCGAACTAAAACTCGAACTTAAAAACTAAAGCCCGAAAGACTTACCCGTTGAAGAACTTCCGGACAATTTCTCCAGAGCTTCTCTATCTTCTTTCTCTCCCTAGGATTTCGGCCAAAGGAGGAGAGGATTTTGGTGTGAAGATTTCTCAAGGGCAAGCATCCTATTTATAGACTTTTCAAGGGACAAAGTTGGAATTTTTGAAGTTGTTTCCAACCTTGGAAAATCAACATGAAATTGGTGTAAAATCCTTGGCCATGGAGCTTGGCTGGTCGACACTCAGGGCTGGTGTGGCAGCATTTGATTTGTCCAAAAATTTGATGACAA
This sequence comes from Acacia pycnantha, assembly GCA_025563575.1. Taxonomy (NCBI): domain Eukaryota; kingdom Viridiplantae; phylum Streptophyta; class Magnoliopsida; order Fabales; family Fabaceae; genus Acacia; species Acacia pycnantha. Next base: position 33,388 of record JAMWYP010000458.1, read on the forward strand.
TTGTCACTTTATGCCCGGTCTGGCCAATTTTCCCGATCGGTACCCGATTCGCGTGATTTCGGAGAATTCTCAAAATTCCGGGTTTACAACTCTGAAGACAAGTTCTCACTTAGTAGAAATGTCCAAGTTAACCTAAATTTTGATCCCATATAGGGCTCCAACAGTCCAGTTGAAGTTTTCTCGAAAAACGTGTCCGAACGCGTCCTAGCTTTCGTAACGAATTTACGAAATTATCAACTTCTTGAAAAATTCACCGACTCCAATATGTCAAAATAAATTCAAACTCATTCCTAGATGTTGAGTTAGAATTTATTTTCTTTATATCCAAAATATGCCAATATGCATTTTTCCCTATTTTGTTTTATTAGAAATGCACAAACGACTTCGAATTTTCTTCGGAAGAGTCTACTGTAAGATAATAACTCACCGATCAATATTTTTCCTTGACTTTGGAAATCCTATTCCTAGATCTCTAGATAGGATCCGTTTCCTAATCTCTAAATTACTATTCATAACTTTTTACTTTAATTAATTATAATATATTATAATAGCAACTTGCATTATATTTATTTTCATTTCATTTTCATCATTTTTTTTTTCTTTTCTCTTTTTTTTTCCTGCCTTTTTTTTTCGTTTTTTTTATTTATTATTATTATTTTTTTTATTTGATTAATTATTTAATTAATTAAATAATTATTTTTACATAATTTTTTACAAAATTTTCCTATTGGTCCATTCTTACATTTAGGCTTAAAAATACCTAAACTCAACGATTTTTCTCAAAAATTTCCAATTAATTAGTAAATATACTTTTACTAATTTTCAACCATTTTCTACTAATTTTTGAGCTTTACATAATTATTTCTGAATTTCATTTACTAATGCTTAAGTAATTAGCCAGTAATTACTTAATTACTTAATTATCACTTGTTGATAATTTTCCTTAATTAGAATACCCTATTACCTCATTACACTTGCACTGACATTTGTGTTTTCATGTCTTCTGTACTGTACTAAAATTTACAAGGATATTTTAGTCATTTTAATGGTGGAAGGAGGTGGAAGGATGAAGATGATCGGATAAGGTAGCTGGAACGAGAGAAAGAAGGAATGGTGGGAGATATTTCCGTCAGTTCCAATCGAAGCTCCGGTTCTGGTTTTCCACTGCCACTCTCTCTCTGATTTCAGGTGTGGAGCTCGCCGGCGGACTTGGTGGTGGAGATGCCGCCGGCGAGAGGGATGAAGAAAAGGGGAGGAAGGATCGATGAAGGTCCAAGGGTTCTCGCCGGTTCTCGTTTTTTTTTGTTTTTCTGCGTTCCCTCTGTTCTGTTTTCTCCCCCACTCGCGGCTGCTCCCCCTGGTTCTTTTATTATTCCCTTAACTCCTGCTAGGTCAAGTGTCTCTGGTCAAAACGCAGAGTTTTGACCAGGGACCTAAGTGCAAAGTGTGAAAGTATTTCTGGAGGAACTAAAGTGAGAAGTTGTAAAATCTTTTTGGGGCATAACTGCAATTTCTGAAACATCTGGGTCCTTTTCTGTAATTTTTCTCTGGCCCTTTTCTTCACTCATTTCCAATTTTCAGGAATTGTTGGGCCCTTTCTTGTAATTTTCCCAGGTCTTCAAAACATTAATTCTAGCCCTAAAAAAATCTTCATTTTCTTCTTAAACACCTACAATGCAAGATTAAACATAATGTAGCATCAAAAGTCCAAGGAATCAATTGCATGAATAATTAACAAATTATGACCATTTTACCCCTAATTACATTTAATTCAATACAAATGTCCCTAACTCAAATTAGTGCCTAATCATGCAATAATGTCCCAGAAAATGCATTAAAAATCCCAATTTAATCATGAAAAATCATATAAAAATATGGTTAGATCACAAATCCAATAGATTATATATATTTTTGTGTATGCGCAATCTGCAAAGATTCCTTCGTTGCTGGGACTAATTGGCCAACTAGTATTTAGAGCGATGTGTCACGACCTTAGCGGGCGGGGTCACCCAATCCTGAGATTTCCCTAGCTGAGCACGCTTAACTTTGAACCCGTAGTGGGCCAACACAGGATACTTTCTAGGGGTCACCCATCCTGAGATTTGGGCCAGCACAGGAAACTTCTCAGGGGTCACTCATCCTGAAATTTGGGCCAGCACAGGAAATTACTTTCCAGGGGTCACCCATCCTGAGATTTGGGCCAACATAGGAAACTTCCCAAGGGTCACCCATCCTGAGATTTTCCCCGGCCCCTGATAGTAGAGGAGAGCACTAACCACCCTGATAGAAGAGGCGCACTCCATATTATTATATGTCCCAGAAACCTTGGCTAGCTCAGGAAACTTCCAAGGGGTCACCCATCTGCAATCCTGAGATTTTCTCCGGCTGAGCACACTTAACTTTGAGGAGCACTAACTACCATCATAAAAGCTTAAGCTGATAGTAGAGGCACACTCCATATTATATATGCCCTACAAACCTTCATCATCCTGCCCGATGTGGGACTTATCACGGTGAGAGCGTGACAGGTGGCATGAAACCTCTCTTATAAGTGAGATGTCCCAAGGCCAATCTCGTCTGTAACTTCAAACCATTAATGCATATTCCCTTCTCATTTGAAAATAAATAATTTTGGTGTAAATTTTGAATTCCTTGTATCAAATTGCACGCTTGATCTGCTATTACTCTCTCAAGTTCATTTCATTCTATAAGACCGGCGTTTTTTAAAAGGTATTTTTAGTTCTTTTTATAAGATGTTATGATAGTTTAAATAAGTATTAAATATTTTTTTTCCATAAATACCTATAGTTAATGAGGGTGGTGAGAGAGTAGAAATTAATAAAATGTTGGAGTTTAGTGTAATTAATAAGAGTAATATTAAAAATCACTTAAATTTTATTTCAAATTTAATACTTTTTACTGTTTTTATTAATATCTTTGAATTAGTTAGAAACGCCTTATAAAATGGATTGGAGATGGAATTTATTTAGAACGACATATAAAAGTATAAGCAGAATTGATCCCCAACCATTCGCCTATAAAAATATTTATATTACTAGGGGAGCACTTTATTCTTATTTAGTACTTTCATTTCGTATGCTTACAAGTTACAACCAAGGGAAAAAGAATATGCACTGGCGGGAAAAAACAGAAAAGGAATACGCTCCCTCCGATCCATAGAGCTCATTCCGATCGTTAATATAAAATATATTTATCAATTTAATTAGATTAAAAAAGTTTGTTAATTAATATGACATGTATTTCTTAAAATACTTTTGTTATCTTTCTTAATTCTCTCATTCACTCTCGTATTTAATTATTGTTGAAGGAAAATCAACAAAGATAAATAGATCTTATGTTTAAGACCAAGAATAACTCTCAGAATATGTCCTATATATATTAAGGACATGAAGGGTTGCTTTTCATTAATGTAATAATCGATTCATTTGACATCCGTTGTCAAAAAGTATTTATTTAGAGATATAAAACATATTTATCAATTTAATTAGATAAAAAAAGTTTGTTAACTTAATTAACATTTGTTATCTTTCTTAATTCCCTCATTCACTCTCCTATTTGATTATTGTTGAGGGAGAATCAACAGAGATAAATAGATCTTATGTTTAGGACCAAGAATAACTCTCAAAATATGTCCTATATATATTAAGGACATGAAGGAGTAATTGTTACATATAACTTGGTTTCCATTTTTTAAAAAAAAAATAAAAAAAAATCAAGAAGGTATATTAATTCAATGTGTAATACCCTAAAAATCACACTTAGGGTAAATATCAAAAATTGGGAAATATACCTATTGAAAATAGGTGAATATGAGGTCTCAAACACTTTGTATTGAGTTTACCATGTTGTTAGGGTAATTTCCCTTGAAATTAGAAAATTTGCAATTAGGTCCCTAAAACATTTGAAAATTTGCAAATAGGTCCCTAAATACATTATGGGTTATAAATACCCTGTGAAAGCTATAAAAGAGGCAAGTAAATATCTATTTGAAATAGGGAAGGATATTGCCCTAATTTAGGTAATTTATTAAATTACAAACTTGGAAAAATTGTATAAGAATGTCCAAAAAGTATTGAAATGACCAAAATACCTCGTAAATCCTAAAATAATGCAGAAGACATGAAAACAAAGATGTCAGGGCCAAAGTTATGAGGTAATGAGGCATTCTAATTAAGAAAATTATCAACTATTGATAAGAAAGTAATTAGGTATTTATTGGCTAATTACTTAAGCATAAGCAAGGAAAATTCATGGATAATTATGTGGAACCCTAAAATTAGTGGTTTTTGGCTTAAAATTAGTAAAAACATATTTTTTAATTAATTGGAAATTTTGGGGAAAAATAGTTGAGTTTAGGTATTTTTAAGCCAAAATGCAAGAATAGACCAATAGGAAAATTTTGTAAAAATTATGTAAAAATAATTATTTAATTAATTAAATAATTAATCAAATATAATAAAAAAAAACGAAATTAAAAAAAAATGGGCAGAAAAAAAAAAGAAACTTAGTTTGTAAGTTATAATATTTTATAATATAATTAATTAAAGTTATATTATTTTATAATATAATTAATTGTAGTGAATAGTGATGGAATGAATAGGAAACGGACCCTATCTAGAGATCTAGGAATAGGAATTCCAAAGTCAAGGTAAAATATTGATCAGTGAGTTATTATCTTCCGTTAAACTCTTCCGGAAGTTAATTCCGACACCGATAGAGCATTTTCCTAATAAGACGAAATAGGAAAAAATGCAGATAGTCACATTTTGGATACGAAGAAAATAAATTCTAACTCAACATCTAGAAATGAGTTTAAAATTATCTCGGACATATTTGGAATCGGTGAATTTTTGTCCAGTTTATGATTCCGTAAATTCGTTTCGTGCCAGGCACGCCTTTCGAGAAACTTCTACTGAGCACGGAATGCCCCGTATGGAATCAAGATTTAGATTAGAATAGAAATTTCTAGTAAGGAAGAGAAGATCTTCAAAGTTAGTTAACTTGAATTTTGAGATTTCTCCGAAATTACGCGAATCTGCACCGATCTGTGGGAAATTTCATCCCACCGAGAGCGAAGTGCCGTGTGACATCATCATTGATGATGTCACAACATGCCACCTAAGGAGGGAAGGACGAATGGGACAAGTGGCATGGTGAGGATCCCGACACGTGGCGAAGTGCGATCCCATTGGTCGGTGTTCGTTCTGGTAAAGTTTGAATTAACTACCGAAATGCCATCCGGGATTTCTATAAATACCCCCCTTCCTCTTCATTTTCACACCAAAGTTGAGATCCTAGAGAGAAGTTAGAGAGAGAAGCTCTGGGGGAGGAGTCTGGGGAAATTCGCATTTTTCGGTACTCAAGCTTTCGTAGTTCTTTCAGTAGTTAGAGCATAAATGCTAGTTTAGTCTTTAATCTTCCAAGTATGATTAGATATCATATGTTAGGGGTATTTTAGTCATTATTTCGAAAATATTGGTGGGGTCGAAGTTCTGGCAAAATTTTGGAAGATTAGAGTTAAAATAGCGAAGCTCTCGCAAAATTCCGCCAACTAGTAAGGGTAAGGGCAAAATGGTAATTTTTACCTAAAATGCTTGTTATGATGTGAATCATTAATTAATATGATTTATGTTTTGAAAATTATGTTGGAGGAGGAGTTATGTTGAAATTTTGGAAGATTAAGGTCAAAGTAACGAAGTCGTGCGAAATTCCGCCAATTAGGGGTCGTGGGCAAAATAGTCATTTTGACTAAAAATGTCCGTCGTAATGCTAGATCCTTAACAAGTATATTGTTATGTTGATAGGATATCCGTAATCACGAACACCGTCGAAATGCATTTTTTCTCAATGTACTTTGATTGTACTATTGTCTGTACTCCGACTGTACTATTTTCTGTACTCCGACTGTACTGTTGTCTGTCATCCGACTGTATTGTTATTGCCATACATAATCTGATATGTATACTGTAATACCCGGATTTTTATCTGGAATATTATGAATAAAACAGATACTTCTGATAAGTGAAATTAATGTCTCCAGACTTGTGAAATTATAGTCTATTTTTCTAAGTTGATTTCTGTAGGAAATTAGAAGATTTAAGGGCCAAAGTGCCAAAATGACGAAAATGCCCCTAAGGGTCATAAATAACTTGGGAAAATTATGAAAAATCCTAAAAGGCAGTAAAATGCCCAAGTGAATTAGGAGGATATATTATCTCTAATTATGGTAATTTAATAAATTATGAACTTGGAGAAATTGTATAAGAATGTCCAAAAGGTAATAAAAGACCAAAATACCCTTACAAATTATAGAATAATGTAAGAGGCATGGAAATACTAAGGTTAATGCAAGAATATGAAGATAATGAGGCATTGTAATTAAGAAAATTATCAACAAGTGATAAAAGAGTAATTAGGTAATATTGAGCTAATTACTTAAGCATAAGCAAAGAAAATTCACAAGTAATTATGTAAAACCCTAAAATTAGTGGTTTTTGTTTTAAAATTAGTAAAAACATGTTTACTAATTAATTGGAAATTTTGGAGAAAAATAGTTGATTTTAGGTATTTTTAAGCCTAAATACAAGAATGGGCCAATTAGGGATTTTTGTGGAATTTTTGGAAAAAATTAAATAAATAAATCATCAAATAATTAATTAAATAAAAAATAAATATTTATTAATATTTAAGGGGGGCCATCCCAAATATTGGACCCAAAAAGAAGGAGGAAAAAATAAAAATAAGAACAAAAATATATATGCAAGTGGACATTATAATAGTATTATAATTAATTAAAGCAAAAAAATGTGAATAGTAATTTAGAAATTAGGAAACGGATCCTATCTAGAGATCTAGGAATGGGATTTCCAAAGTCAAGGAAAAATAGTGATCAGTGAGTTATTATCTTCCGTTAGACTCTTCCGAAGAAAATTAAAGTCGTTGTGCATTTCCTAATAAAACAAAATAGGAAAAATGCATATAGGTATATTTTTGGATATAGAGAAAATAAATTCTAACTCAACATCTAGGCATGAGTTTGAATTTATCTTGACATATTTGGAATCAGTGAATTTTTCTGAAGAAGTTGATAATTTCAGAAATGCGTTCTGAAACCGGGCGCGATCGGACACGTTTTTCGAGGAAACTTCAACTGGACTGTTGGATCCCTATATGGGATCAAAATTTAGGTTAACTTGGACATTTATAATAAGTGAGAACTTGTTTCCAAAGTTGTAAATCCAGAATTTTGAGATTCTTCCGAAATCACGCGAATCGGGTACCATCGGGGAAATCGGCCAGACCGGGCATTAGTGGCATTTGTCATCAAATTTTTGGACCAATTGAGGGCTGCCACATCACCCAAGGATGTCGACCAGCCAAGCTCCATGGTCAAGAATTTTACACCATTTTGGTGTTGATTTTCCAAGGTTGTAACAATTTTCAAAATTCCAATTTTGTCCCTTAGATTTTCTATAAATAGGCATGCCTTTCTTCACAAATTCTTCACACCAATTCCTCCTCCTTTGGCCGAAATCTTAGAGGGAGAAAGAAGAGAGAGAAGCTCTGGAAAAATTCTGAAGAAGTCTTCAACGGGTAAGTCTTTCGGTCTTTAGTTTTAGTTCGGTAGTTAGTAGAATTGTTAGATAGTTTTAGTAAGTAGGGAATGAGATTCCTACTATTGTTTTTAGGCCTCATTGCATTGAAAAATGCCTGACGAGGTAAAAACTTGGTAGGGATCGAGTACCTGAAAAGTTGAAGCTTTTATAGCTCTTTCAAAAGTAGGGGTAGTAATGCTAGAATAGCCTTTAAATTTTCAAGTATGATTGGGCATCATATGGGAGGTCTATTTTAGTCTTTATTTTCAAAAATCTAAATGGCGTCGGAGTTCTGGCAAAATTTCGGAAAGAAAATTTGTCAGAGTAACGAAGTGCTGGCGAAATTCCGCCAATTAGGGGTATAGGGGCAAAATGGTAATTTTTACTTAAAATGCCAGTTATTGTGTCAAATCACTAATGGAAGTGATGTTACTCTTATAGGATGTCAGAAATCCTAGTTTACTGCCATTACGCTGTCTAACGTGCCGCTGTCGGACGAACTGCTGTTTTCCGTCAGAAAGTACAAGTTTCCGCCAGAAACATTTACGTACATCAACGAAGGTACGGACGCGTACTGTAACACTAATCTTGTGCTTCTTAAATGCATATATGTCTAAGATATGTTCGTAGACCGTTATACGACATGTTTTATACGGGTTATGTCTTGTAATACCGTTATGTTTTCCTAGCGCTGAGGACACGAGTGAGTATCGTGGCACTGGTGAATAGTGCAGGCTGTTGTTTTGTTGTTTTTACATTGTGGGGCTTTCATATTGCTTATTGCTTATGTTTTTCGGCATAATGATCATGCATCTGCTGTATGCTTATGTAGTGATATACTGTTGTATTAGCTCTAGAATATCTGTTGGTTGTATACTGTGTTGTTTGGGTATGAGGTTAACCGTTACCTGAGATTCAATGCGTTGAATTGAATCTCAACTGTAGCTTCAGGGTCTGGAGGACCGCGAATTGAAGTCCGGGGCAAGCAGCAGGAGTAGACTTGCGGATGAAGTTATCTTATCGCTTTCTTATCGCTTTCTGTTTCTTTCTGTAGTTTACTTTTGAACAGTAGGATTACTGTAATCAATACTTTATTACACTATGGTCCAAGTTATGTTATGATCAGTTACTCTTACGCTCCATTGCTCGACTCTGACTTTTTTTTAAAAAAAAATTTCCGCGTTTCAAAATGGGATGTTACATATACCTTATGTCTGACCGTAGCAAATGTTGCCAAAATTCTATGAATGTTTGTCGTACATATATGATGTATGTAATCATGAGGTTAACCGTTATCTGGGGTTCGATGCATGGACTCCAGCTCTTAACTTAGCTTCAGGATCGGGTGGACCGAGGATCGAGGAGAAGGACAAGCAGCACGCCTAGGAGTTGCGGCTGAAGACTTCTTTCTGTATTAGTCTTGAAACACTCTTGTACCGCTGTTTAAACAGCAAGACATGCTACCGTGGGTATTTTAATATATATATATATATATATATCAGTTACTCAATCGCTCCGGTGCACTACTCTGATGTTTACAAATGATGTTTGATGAAAAAAAAAAATTTATACTGCTTGTGAAAATGGGATGTTACATAATGCTTTGTTTTCCATTTGCTTTTCATTTTTGTAATAATCGATTCATTTGACATCCGTTGTCAAAAAGTATTTATTTAGAGAACACTAGGTACATTTTAGGAAAGTGATCGATGGGTTTTAAATTTTTCAACATATCTACAAATAACAAAATTAATTTTTTTTTAGAATTTTAATCTGATATTTCTAATGGTAAGGTGTGAAAAAAAAATGTAGTTTTTAGCATGGTTATTTTAGCAATTGAAAATATGTGTAAAATAGAAGTAAAATAATTCCTTGACTTGTTGCCTTAATTGTTTTATAGGCGGGTCAAAACATATCTTTTCGAACAATATAATGAGGTTGTAATAGGCATCGTGTTAACTGTTGGGGCATAGGATATGGCTCAAAATTTTAATTGTTCAATTGTATTTTGTGTAATATTTTTATTCGTGAAAAATGTGGGGAAAAAAAAGGATAAAAAGAAAAGATAGAAGCTGAGTGTGTTTTGCCTTACGCGTGAGTGTTTGAAAAGAAAAAAAGAGTTTTTTTATTACGACGATTAGAAAATGATTTTTGGTCAGATCTGTCTGAAATTTATTGTGGGTGTTTCAGACATTGGTCTTAATCAAGCAAATTAAACAATTAGACAGTCGTTTTGGTCCATCAAGCTGAAATTTTGTGAACGTTAGAAAAATTCAAAAGCGTGTTTCCTCCCTTTGTCATACTCGAAAAATAAATAAAAATCAAATTTGTTAGGAGAGCCTTGTCATCTTTAAATATACTTCGTTACCTCTCCACTATGATTTACGTTTAAAAAAAAAAAAACAACAACAACCATTCATTCTACTTTTTTTTTTTCTTTACTAAAAAAATTGATATTTTATCCTCCACGTTTTTATTCGATTTATCCAAAGATATTTAATTTGAAAGTGAATTTTTTGAATTTAATATTTTTATTATTTAACTCAAAATTAATATTCTAAATTTTATTTTTATTTTAGTCTATTGATTGAATAATCTGAAATTTTAAGATACACTATGTTATGCTTTTGCATTTGAATGGTTTGGAAATAAACTTTTTGATAGCTCACATATATTGAGTTACATGTTAATTTTATTCAGTAAATTTGAATTCTAGCTTAGTAATCTGAAATATCCAAAATCCGAGATTTCAAAATCTATTAGCTTATTAAATTAAATCTGGTGTTGAAATAAATTTGATGAAGAACTAATTTTTTTTATATTAACGAATATTTCAGATGCATTATGTTGACAGTCCTGCGGTTTTTATTATATTTTATTGGTTGAAGAATAAGAAGTTTTGTATTACGCTGTTATAAATTCAAATTTTACTGGTTTACATCCAAACAAATATTTTGAGTTGAAGAGTTCTATTTGTTCTTTTCTTTATTATTTTTTTGATTTAAAATTACTTTATAAAATTTTATTCTTATTTTTATTATTTTGATTGAATAATCTGAATGGTTTAGAAATAAAGATTTTGATACCTCCCATATATATTGAAAATTTATTATCCAATTATTTAAAATCTGGTTTTGAACTATTTTTTATTTTTTATATTAAAAAGTATTTCAAGTATATTTTGTTGACATTCCTTGGTTTCGTTTTTAATTTCTTGCAATGGCTGTACTCTTTTTAAGAGTCTGATTTTTTTTTTTTTTTAAATATTGAGTCTGAGATTTTAAACTTTGCAATAAATTTGACTGGTTTGAAAATAAATTTTTTGAAAGCTCACAAATATTTTGAATATGTTATGTTCATAATCCATGTTTGTTAACAAATAATTTTTTTTTTGCTCAATTTTTTTTTTTTTTTGCTTGTTCTTTTTTTAATATTTGTTCGATTGAAAACTACAGTTTTAAAGTTTGGATTAAAATATTTCTTATTATGTACTAAATTCATTTAATCATTTCTTCCCTCTCCTATATTATCAACTTTTAAAAGTTTGGGTTAAAATATTTCTGATTATATACTAAAACGAGCTTTTATTCCCCCGTGCGTTGCACGGGATGATATTATTTCACAGATTATTTAAACATATTTTGCTTTCAAATTGATGCAAATTTCTTGTCTTTAAGGAATATTATAACATCACAACCAATGAATGACTATATATTAGAAATGAAACATCAACAATGGTGAACATAAATATCCTCCAATCGATTCTAAGTACATATTACAATTTAGGATTTCAAAATATGAGTAAAAAGGCTTTAGTGCCCTCTATTAGTTTCATTTCTTCTTTTTAAAAAGTTTCATTGCTCTATTATTATTTTTTTTTTTTTGTTTCATTGAAGAAGGAAATAAACTACATTAATCACACAATTATGAGTATGACCGGTGTGATGTATAATTTACGATATTTTTATCATAATGAGTAATGAGACTCTTTATTATTTTTAATAATTTTTTTATATGTAGTCTAATATATCAGGAAAATTATATTTATCTGGACTATGTAAAAAATTAAAGTAAAAAAAGTTATTTTCTCAATATTCAACTAAAAATCATTTATTTGATATTTGGGCTATGTTTTTTTTGAAGACCCGGGGGAGGAGATATTGGGGTTATACCTTTTCTTTTCTCTTACTTTAATTATTATTTTTTGATCTAAATGGAAGTATATTAATAAAAACGATCAGCTCTTATAGTTTCTATGACTTTACTTGAATTATTTTGATTATTAAGTGAATTTTACCTAGAATATTATTATTATTAACGTTAATATACACACACTTCTTGAAGAAAAAAAAGAAGTTAGGAAGAACGAAAGCCTCTTAAGAGGAGATTAATAGAGGATAATAAAGCAATATTACCAACAGATTGAAATCCTAAATTGGGTCAAAAACTTAATTAGGGATCTATTACATTTATCAACCTAATCTATAATTTTCTTATTTCAAACAGCTTTATATGGAATTTTCCCTGATGATGATAATGCTAATAATAATACTATTATTATATTATAGAAATAATTAAAACTTTATCATGGAAATGAATACTGCACTATCTACACATAACCATTTTTAGTCCTTATAGCACAACTATATCATGAATAACTAACCTTTATATTCAGTTTGGTGGATTCTCTTCCTGGTACGTTTTGTCTTCTCATTGTAACTGACATTATGATTTTCTAAAGATCTGATCCTACCACTTATAGTAATTTGTGGTCCATCAAGCTGAAATTAAACCATTAGGTAGTCATTTGTGGTCCATCAAGCTGAAATTTTGCCAATCATTTGAAACACCCAAACCTTGAATGTAAATGGTCAGGTCATCAATTGGATCTTCCTCAGATTTGGGTTGAACGTTAGATAGCAATATAAGAGTCACTTGTCATACTCGAAAAATAACATTAAAATAAAAATCAAATAAATATTTGATTTGTTGACTTGATTGTTTTAGTGACAAACTTTATCTTCTCTACCAACAAGGTTGTATTAACAAGAGGTTTTGGGTTCATACTGTGGGCACGTAGCTATATTAAATATTTGTTATGGAGAGCCTTGTCATCTTTGCGCAACTTGACCCAAATTAGTTAACGTTTAATGTGGATCACTTGATACCTAGTGGTTTAATTAAAAAAATATGATATATTCAAAGGCATTTAAGTTTGTTGTGATGCATGCAGTATTGGAGGATTCTTCCATATTTCTCCTTTCTTTTCATAGAATTATATTTAGTCATTTTTTATAACTAGAGTAATCTTCCACAATTTTCACTTAATAAATCAAGTCAATAAACAAATTAATAGGTTAACATTGGCTTTCCTTGATCGCTTTGTATATATAAATACATCATACTTTTTTCTCTAGCTTTTGGATTTGAAAATTGGACTAAACCAGTGTTATTTGAGAAAATCAGAGACTTTTATTCAACGATCATCCAATAGGAATTCATTACAGTATGATGGTCTCACATTCTCACCTATATTTGTGGGGATGGGATGAAGGAAAAAGGAAGATGCTTTTGAATAAATATGACATTTATACGAAAAATTTCTGAGTAGAACAAATAAGCTTTCTAAATTAACCATGTGAGGCCTAGTATAGTTGACATTCAACTGGGTTTTTTAAACATCTAGTTAGGGATTCGATCCCTGATGGTGTATATAGAGAAGGTCTTATGGCTAGCACTAAAGCACTCTAGACCTATGTAATACCCTGAAAATCTCACTTATGATAAGTATCATATTGAGTAAATAATACCTATTGGAAATAGGTGAATATATGGTCTCAGACACCTTGTGGAGGATTTATCTTATTTTTGGGGTAGTTTCTCTTGAAAAAGAATAATTTGCAATTAGGTCCCTAAAACGTTTGGAAGTTTGCAAATAGGTCCCTAAACGCATTTACGGGTTATAAAATACCCTGTGAAAGTTAAAAAAAGGCAAGTAAATATTTATTTGAAATAGGGAATAATACTGTCCCTAATTTAGGTAATTTATTAAATTATTACCTTAAAGAAATAAAGAAGGAAAAGTTAAAAAGTATTATAATGACCAAAATGCCCCGTAAATTTTAATATAGTGCATGAGGCATAAAACACTAATGTCAGTGTAAAATTTGTGAGGTAATGAATTATGCTAAATAAGAAAATTAGCAACAAGTAGTAAGGAGTTGATTAAGTAATTATTGGCTAATTACTTAAGCATGAACAAAGGAAAATCCATAAATAATTATGTAAATCCCTATAATTAGTGGGTAATGGCTAAAAATTAGCATAAATATATTTTCTAATTGATTGGGAAATATGAAGGAAAATTGGTGAGATTAGGTAATTTTAAGCCTAAATGCAAGTATGGCCAATTGGAAAATTTTGTAAAAAAATTATGTAAAAAAATTTATTAAATTATATAATAATTAATTAAAAAATAAATATAAATATAAATATAAAATATGTGTGTGTGTGCCGACATCAAGGGGGGAAAAGAAAGAAAAAAGAAAAAAAAATGATGGTGGAGTGTAATTGTAAAACTCTTAATTAATAATTAATTAAATAAAATAGTAAAAAGGTAAATAAACACCGATAGGAATTGGATCCTATCTAGAGAACCAGGAACAGGATTTCTAAAGTCAAAATATAATATTGATGAGTGGATTTTTATCATGAATTGAGATGTACCTGGAGTCGTTTCTGAGATCGATAGAAGAAGTTAGTAATAAGACGAAATAGGGAAAATCTGAGAAATAGTCAGATAGTCACAGATTTAGAATTTGAAGAAAATAAATCATAACTCAACATCTGGGTATGAGTTGAGAATTTCTGGACATATTTGGAATCGTGGATTTTTGTCCAGAGGTTAATGATTCCTAAATTGTCGTTAAATGCAAGCACGTTTTTCCGTAAAACTTCACATAGGAGAATACAGGACGGGATCAAAACTTTGTTTAGACCAGACATTTTTAGTGAGTGAGAAAGAGTCTTCAAAGTTGTAATTCCGGATTTTTGGGAATTTACAAGATTACGCGATTCGAACACCGATCGGGACTTTATCGGTCTAAGACCTTCTGGAAGCAAGACAAATGGCATCATTTAATTGGATTCTTGGTTGAATTTGGGGACTAGGCAGGTCGGCCAAGGGAGAGAAGAGAGGAGGAAAACTTGTTTCTTAAGTTTTGAAATGGAGGGCTAGGATTTCATTTCATAAAGTTGATCCGACGGTTGAAAATCATGGAAAAACTCTATAAATAGAGGCCTTTGCCTCTTCATTCTTCACACCATTTCCTTTGTGAAATTCAAAATTAGAGAGAAGTTTTAATGAGAGAAGCTCTGGGGGAAAAAGCAGCGAAGCTCTGGGTAAATTTTTTGGTACTTAAGCTTTCGTAGTTCTTTCGGTAGTTAGAGTAGAAATGCTATATTAGTCTTTAATCTTCCAAGTATGATTAGATATCATATGATAGGGGTATTTTAGTCATTATTTCAAAAATCATGATGGGGTCAGAGTTCTGGCAAAATTTTGGAAGATTAGAGTTAAAATAGCGAAGCTCTGGCGAAATTCCGCCGATTAGGGGCATCAGGGGCAAAATGGTAATTTTTACCCAAAATTCCTGTTATGATGTAAATCATTAATTAATATGATTTATATTTCGAAAATTATGTTGGAAGAGGAGTTATGTTGAAATTTTGGAAGATTAAGGTCAAGGTAACGAAGTGCTGGCGAAATTCCGCCAATTAGGGGGTCAGGGGTAAAATGGTCATTTTGACTAAAAATGTCCGTCGTAATGATAGATCCTTATCAAATGCGTTGTTATGTTGATAGGATATCTCTGATAAGGTTCTGACCTATTGTCGTACCGTATTCCGCCGTAATGATAGATCCTTATCAAATGAGTCGTTTCCGAGATCGGTAGAAGAAGTTAGTAATAAGACGAAATAGGGAAAATCTGAGAAAAAGGCAGATAGTCATAAAATTAGGATTTGAACAAAATAAATTATAACTCAACATCTAGAGATGAGTTTATAATTATCTGGACATATTTGGAATCAGTGAATTTTTTTCGAAGTTGATGATTAGAATTTAATTCAAATGTGAAAGCACGTTTTTCGAGAAACTTCGACTCGACCATTGGAACCCTAAATGGAATCAAAAATTAAGTTAACCTAGATGTTTTTGAAGAAAAAGAGAAGATCTTCAAAGTTGTGAATCCAGAATTTTTAGATTACGCGATTCGGGTACCGATCGGGGTTTTATCGGTATAAAACCTTCTTGAACAAGTTGATGACATCATCATTGATGATGCAATTTTGTGCCACCTAGGGGCTGCATGTCGACCAAGAGAGAAAGAAGAGAGAGAAAAACTTGTTTGAGAAGTTTTCAAAAAGAAGGAAAAATTACGAGTTTGGAAAGGGAAAATTACCAAGTTGGACCCAAAGCTTCTTCTATAAATAGGACCCTCTTCCCTTCACAAATCTCACACCATTCCCTTGTGTCATAAAAAAAAAATTAATTGTCACCCCTACTCCCTCCTGTGATAATTATAATTCTCCAACAAAAAAAAAGCCACCTGGCCATTGACCAAAAAAAAAAAAGGGACCAGCTGGACAGTCAAATGCCACATGGGCTTCGTTTTAAACGGTGGTTAGCTCCAAATGGACGGTGCTGTGCATTTTTTACCAATTTAATTGTTTGTTGGTCTTTTTGGTCCCTTTAAAAGTTATTTGTGCCCAGCGCTCCTGGCATAATAGTTTGTTGGCAAAATTGCTCCTTCACCCATTATAAAGGGTTAAGGAGCAATTTGGCGAACGAACTTCTACCTCAGGAGTGCTCAACACAAATAATTTTTAAGTGGACAAAAAATATCCAAAAACTTTTAAGAATGTGCAGTTAGCACACAAAAAAATTTACTCCAGGAGCGCCTAACACAAAAATGGTTTACTCCATTTTTGTACCGACTGCAGATTTTTAAAAGTTTTTTGGTATCTTTAGTTCACTTAAAAGTTATTTGTGTTGGACGCTCCTAAGGTAAAAGTTTGTTGGCCAAATTGCTCTTTAACCCTAATTATAAAATTGGGTTGACTTTTTTTTTTTGAAGAAATGGTTAAGTATCAATTTAACCCCTGAAGTACACGCTCATGAGCAATGTTGCCTTAGAAGTCTCAAAACGTAGCAATGTTGCCCCTTTGTTAGCAACCCTAACGGTCAACTTGACCGTTAGGGTTGCTAACAAAGGGGCAACATTGCTACGTTTTGAGACTTCCGGGCAACATTGCAACACCAAAAATTTCAGGGGTAAAATTGTTCAGACAAAATTGATGCCTAACCCAACAACTATATTAATATTTCATTTATTGTTATTTCATTAATGAAATGAAAGGACAAGAATTGATGCCCCATGCAAGTGTTAGCCTATCTATATCTGTTTGGTTTTTTTTTCCACACATTTATTCTATATGAAGTTAATAATCAATTTTTCTTTATATGCTTTTCTTTTCTTGGCACGTGCTCTTGTTATGCTTTTATCTTTGGCCGTCGGAGAGCCTTGTCAATTGTTACAGAGCACGTTGAATCTTCAAAAGCGCGTTTTAATTTTCCTCTCTTATCATGCTCCAAAATGACAATATAAATATAAATCAAATAAATCTTTGACTTTTTGACTTGATTGCTTTATAGTGTCAAAATTTATCTTCTCAACCAACGAGATTGTAATAGCGACCATGCTAACTGTAGGGCCATAAGATTTCACTATTAGGTTAAGGCTCAAAATTTTTACTGCTGCGATTGGAAAATGATTTTTTGTCAGATCTCGCTGGAATTTGTTGTGGGTGTTTCAAACAGGAACCGAACCGGTTTCTTTACTCATCCATTAAAATAATTTTTTTTGAAAAAGAAAGTAAAAAAAAGATCTGTACTGTCCAAATCCAATTTAAACGGACCAGATTAAATGAGTTCTCCCTGCTCATCCTTTGGATGAGTAGGAAACTGGTTCCATTTCAGACATTGATCTGGAATTCGTCGGTCTGATAAATCATTGGAGTCCTCAGACTAGCTCAGAATGTTTGTGAATTGCGGTTCATGATTACTATAGTTTGTCTAAGCGATCTCGATCAAGCAAATTAAAACCACTAGATAGTCATTTGTGGTCAATCAAGCTGAAATTTTGTGAATCATTTGAAACACCCAAACCTTGAATGTAAATGGTCAGGTCATCCATTGGATCTTCCTCAGATTTGGCTTGAACATTAGATAACAATATAGGAGTCTTCGTTAGAAAGCAAATTAAGAATTCAAAAGCACGTTTCCTCCATTTGTCATACTCGAAAAATAACATAAAATACAAATCAAATAAATCTTTGATTTGTTGACTTGATTGTTCTATAGTGTCAAAATTTATCTTCTTAACCAGCATGGTTGTATTAACCAGAGGTTTTGGGTTCATACTGTGGACACGTAGCTATATTAAATATTGGGAAAATCCTCATGAGGGCCCATTTAACAAACAAAATCCTAAAAAAGGCCCAAACTTAATTCTAATGGCTAGCATTAATATTCGGAAAAAAAAAAAAAGAGAAGGTCTTATGGCTAGCATTAATATTCGGAAAAAAAAAGGATAATTAATATTAATAGTTATTTGATCGGTCAAAATAATCAGAAAAAATTACACGTCAAAATAGTAGTTATTAATGTTTAATCGTAAAGACACTTATATTAGTAGAATTAATATAAATGCATATTTAACTAATAAAAAGGTTATAATTTGCATTAAATTTTTATATAAATAAACTACATATTTTAAATTTATTAAAAAAGTATTATTGTTAAAACCGAAAATAATCACCTCAAATATAGGAAATTTCTGAAAATTTATATAGTTTAAATTAAAATAAATTATATTTAATCTTATTATATGAAAAAATGTAAACATGAAGTAGTATACTATCCTCTTCTAATTTGTATACTATTTTATCTATTAAATATATTTAATT
Source organism: Acacia pycnantha (assembly GCA_025563575.1). NCBI lineage: Eukaryota > Viridiplantae > Streptophyta > Magnoliopsida > Fabales > Fabaceae > Acacia > Acacia pycnantha. Next base: position 52,032 of record JAMWYP010000458.1, read on the forward strand.
AAGCATTTCAGTGTTTTTAATTGTTTAATAATAATTTTACTATATTTTAGCAAATTTAAATGTTTTTCTTCAATTATCACATCATAGACAACTAATATATACACATAGACATATATATAATATTCAATAAGATTCATACCCATTTTAATCATTTTCCATTTCATTTGACTTTTCAAAAGCTATTTCGAACAATATTAAGAATCTTATAATCAATACAGTTTAACTTACAGTGTTTGCAAATTTGTCGAGTTACTAAGTTTTAGCAATGGCAAATATTTAGACCCATTCAGGTGAGTAATTATCCTGTTTATAAGTCATTTTCAATTATTCTCAAACATAAGTAAATTGTACAAGTCATATTTAAAACCTCCCTTACAATGGAAGTCATCACCCCATACTTACAACTCAATGGAGAAAAATGCTGAAGGAATTGGCCCACTTGAACCACTCCCATAAATCCTCCTGTAAAAAATGGAAAATCAATGATTCAGATTAAAGTGCGTTTAATGGTTCAAAAGGTGATAGCATGCTTTATTTTATTTATAGGGGGCGGAGGGGGAAAATTTGAATTAAATTTAAAAATCTGAAAAAAATGGGGTTAAAACTTAAAAGTGTTAAATTAATTTTTTGAAGTAAACTATCGTAATTAAGAACAATCCATAATCAGATTCACAATAATTTGACCAAATCATAATCATATTCTCTAAGCTCAAAATCAAAATGTGAGACATGAGAAAGTACGTTATTTATGTTGAGTGGAGCTCCATCTAGAGGGATTGTGCCGTTAAGGTAATTATGCTCAAAATCAGATTCTGACGGTGAAGTTGATGGAAGGTGATTCCGACGGTGGCTATGACTAAAATCGACGGAGAAGATGATGAGAAAGAGATTTTGATCTTAGCCACAACCACACATTGACCAAATTCCAACGAATCTTACCTCACGCATCAATCCAAAATACCAGCAGGAAAAAAGAGAGAGAGAGAGAGATTTTGACTGCAATTTTCCATAATGTTGTTTCCTAAAAAATTACAGTTCACATAAAGTGTGGTGTTTAGACCTTACGATGCTTATTACATGTTTATACCTTAATTTAAGGTATAAGTATGTATTTTTTTTATATTGTATTTATTTATATTTAAATTATGTGCTGCTTTCTGCAATAATTTTTGTATCCAGTATCTCAAATTAATTAGTTTTCAGTCCTGCATTAAAAAATATTTGTCCGTAACACCAGTATCATGGAAACAAATTAATTTGAGATATTGAATGAAAAAAAAAAAAAAAAAATTCAGAAAACAGCACATAATTTAAATATAAATAAATACAATATAAAAAAGAATACATGCTTATACCTCAAATTGAGGTAAATAAGCACACATGATCTAAACACTTTATGTGACTCAAAAACCACCAAGACAGAAAGTGTTCCACAGAAATCCCAAATTCATATTACAGAGGATGTTGCCCACGAATCACATTTCCACACTTCGACTGTTGCGAGAGGGTGAGAGAAATGGCAGGCACAATGGGAAAGTGAAGCAACGACAATGAGTTGGGGTTGAGGAAGACGACGGCACGAGATCGGTGGCCATGAGTCGTTGATGATAGCTCTCTCCTTCTCTCCGTTCGAAAATCGACCTCCCAGATGAGGTCGTGGGAGGCACCTTGACGGAGCGCGCCATGGTGTGTTGCTGCTGACCCTGTGAGCTCATCGATCTACTGGTGCTCGCGCTCTACAAGGTTATATATGGCGTGGCTGTGCCGGTGAGCAATAATCTTTTGCTGCAGAGGCTAGCAATAGGCTTTCATCTCCCTCACCGTGACTCCTTGAAGCCGTCGCCGTTCTCACGCATCCATCGACGCCATGGTCTTTCCAAGCTTCTTCCCTGTTCGTCGCCTTTTGAAGTTGGATTCAAATGACAATAAAGTAAGCACAGTTAAATCTCTTCCTTCTCTCTCTTATGTTTAGTTGTTTGCTGTCTTCTGGATTACAATATTATTGTTTGCTGTCCTATTTAAATATTTCATTTGAAAATATATATATATATATATATATATATATATATATTTTTTTTTTTTTTTTTTTTTGAAATGGAACTTATATATCCTTGTTTCTTTTTTGATTTAATTTTTTTAAGAAAATATTTAATATTTAATTTTCTGCATATTTTTTTTATCACTTGTTTAATTCTTAGAAAAAAGTTGAATTCAAACTTATGAAGTTACTTTCGTTTTTTCTTGTCTAATTCAAAAAACTGTAATTTTTAGATCCTTATCTAATTGATTTAAATTTGATTTGGATGATTCGAAAACATGTAGTTTTAAAATCTAGGGTTAAGGAGCAATTTTACACATGAGCTTTTCCCCCAGGAGCGCCCAGCACCACGTGCTTTTTTCTGGAGCAAAAGTATACACGTGGTTACGTTTTAGGAGCGCCCAGCACCACGGCAGTTAGTTGACCGTCAGTCAACCGTTAACTTGGATGGAACCCTAACGTGGCGTGACGTGGCGCTTATTTGGACTGACACGCTGACATAGACGCTGACGTGGATGCTGACGTGGATGCTGACGTGGACGCTGATGGTAGGAAAAAAAAGAAAATTACCATTTTGCCCCTTAGTTTTAAATGAAAATTACCTTTTTGCCCTTGGTTTTAAATGAAAATTACCCTTTTACCCTTAGTTTTAAATAATAATGAATATATAGTATTTAATTTATTAGATAAATTAAATAACTATCATAAATTGGAGAATTTATTATATTACATAATTATATAATATAATATAAATTGGAGAATTTAATATATTATATAATATAATATAAATTAGAAAATTTTAATTCATGATTAAAATATGTTCTAATTTACCTTTCAAAGTGTTGTTTGGGTATGGTGAACAACATGGCTCTAGAGTTTTACAATTGTTGTAAATTTTAAATATGGCCTGCGAGTCATGCCTCTCTCTCTCTAAATACTCTTGATGTACTTCTTTTTGTTTTAGAGAAGTCCTCCCATTGGCTTGAGAGGACTCTAGGTTAGATGAGCCATGTTGTGTCACGAGTTTTTAATTATGTTTGATGTGATCATTGCATGATTAAATTAGACATTATATGAAATACAATATTGATTGCATTCATATAAATAAAATTAATAGGATTAATTAGATAAATATCAAATAATACCCTCTAAATAAAATCTTAAGTCACAATGCCGTCAATAAATGAATACTTGTCAAAACCTAGATCACCCATTTGCATGTTCCACCAAAGTGGATGCATCCGAGTAATCTTGGGGAGACAAGAGAGAGTAATGGTGATACTCTATATTCATTATTATCTTGACTTAATTGAGATCATCAAAACGGTTTTGGATCTCAAGGCATTAGATGGGATTAAACGTGCCGGTCATATGATGATCGAATCCCATAAAGATCTAAGAATTACATGTGATGTAATTGGCAAATGTTTGCCTACCTAAATAACTTAAATTTAAGTGTCCTGCCAAAGCGGACTTAATTTTAAGCTAAATATGGGTCTTAGCCCACTAATTATAATGAGGGTTGTTAATTCAGTGGGAGGTTACAACTTAAACTTTGCATATCTTTAGTTGTAGAATCATGTAGTCTAGTAACACCGCAACGCTATCACTACGATCTATCCTTGAGAAGGATAAACTGAATGGGACAAACTTTCTTGACTGGTTTAGAAACTTGAGAATTGTTCTCAAGCAGGAAAGAAAGATTTATGTCCTTGATCAACCCATTCTGACGAGCTGCGGTGATGTTCCAAGAGCTCAGCAAGATGCTTACACGAAGCATATTGATGACTCTGTGGATGTAGGATGCCTGATGCTTGCCACTATGGTTCCAGAGCTCCAAAGAGATCTGGAACACATGGAGGCTTATGGGATGCTTGTTCATCTAAGGAAATGTTCCAGCAACAGCAAGGCAAGAGAGGTATGAGACCACGAAGGCCTTACATTCCTGCAAGATGGCTGAGGGTGCATCAGTTAGTCCTCATGTTATGAAGATGAAGGGCTACATTGATCACCTTGAAAGGCTTGGATTTCCCATGAGCCAGAAGTTAGCTACAGATTTGATCTTGAACTCACTCCGGATAGTTATGACCAGCTTGTCATGAACTATAATATGAACAACTTGGAGAAATCAATCTACTCAAGCGCATGGGATGCTCAAACAGTGAGCAGAGCATTAAGAAGAAGCCCAGCACTGTTTTGATGGTTCAGAAAGGAAAGGGTATGAAAAAGAAAGGCAAGGGCAATAGAAAGGGTAAGGGCTCAGCTGGTAAGACCACTGAGTCAAACAAACCCGAATCTAAGCTGCGGCACTGGAAGGCAAAGCCTCCAAAGGATGGAGTCGCCACTTCGCAATGAACCCGGTCATTGGAAGAGGAATTGCAAACTCTATCAAGAAGATCGAAAAAGAACAAGAAGGATGGCAAGGCTATCGCTTCAGGTATCTTTGTCATAGATATTCATTTTTCTACTTCCACTACATGGGTATTAGATATGCATGTGGTTCTCACATTTGTATAAATGTGCAGGGTCTAAAGGACAGTAGAAGATTGAAGAAGGGCGAAGTGGACCTACGAGTTGGAAACCGAGCAAGAGTTCTTTGCTTTAGCGTAGGCACTTATGAAATAGTTACGCCAATGGGCTTTTGTTATTGTTGAACAATTGCTTTTATGTTCTGCTTTGAGTAGCAACATTGTTTCCCTTTCTTATTTGGATAAGGAAGGTTTTACTTCCATTACTAGGAACCGTAAATGTTCGATTTATCATAATGATGTTTTTATGCTCATGGTGATTTGCATTACGTCATTATGTACTTAATTTAGAACATCCTAACAATGGAAATATCTATGACATAACTACTAAGAGGATCAAGTCAAATGATTTGAATCCGACCTATCTATGGCATTGTCGTCTAGGCCATATAAATGAGAAACGCATTTCGAAACTCCATAAAGATGGATTTCTTAACTCATTTGATTTTGAATCAATTGATACATGCGAGTCTTGTTTATTAGGAAAGATGACAAAGACCCCTTTTACTGGACACAGTGAGAGAGCCACTGATTTATTGGGCCTCATACATACGTGTGTGTGGACCAATGAATACATCTGCCCAGAGGAGGTCATTTGTACTTCATTACATTTATAGCCGATTTCAGTAGATATGGATATATCTATTTAATGAAACATAAGTCGGAATCTTTTGAAATGTTCAAAATATTCCAAAATGAAGTGCAAAATCAACTTGGCAAAACAATTAAGACGCTTCGATCAGATCGGGGTGGTGAATATTTGAGCCAAGAGTTCATTGACCATCTTAGGAGTTGTGGGATCGTCTCGCAACTTACTCCTCCAGGAACACCTCAATGGAATGGTGTTTCTGAGCGGAGGAATCGAACTCTATTAGATATGGTTCGATCTATGATGAGTCAAACAGATCTTCCACCTTCCTTTTGGGGCCATGCCCTAGAAGCAGTTGCGTTCACACTAAATCGTGTTCCGTCAAAGGCGGTTGAAAAGACACCATATGAGATATGGAGGAAGAAACCCGGTTTGTCATTTCTTAAAATTTGGGGATGTGAGGTTTATGTCAAGCATCAAGCCTCTGATAAATTATCATCCAGATCCTCAAAATGCCTTTTTGTGGGGTATCCTAAGGAAACTAAAGGATACTATGTCTACAATCCCACCGATCACAAAGTGTTTGTTATTCGGAATGGTGTCTTTTTGGAAAAAGAGTTTATCTCTAAAAGAACCAGTGGGAGTAAGGTGAACCTCGAAGAAGTTCGAGAGTCACAGGACAATGTAGAACCACAGATGGAAACCGGAGAAGACTCACAACAAGTTGTTGAGCCTACTCATGTAACACAAGACCCACGAAGGTCAGATAGAACACGGCTCTGACCTCGGAGATATGGATTTCGATTCTTGGAAGCCGTGATGTTTTGCTCATTGAGCACAATGAGCCAACTACCTATCGCGAGGCCATGGTGGGACCCAACTCCGAAAGATGGCTTAGTGCCATGAAGTCGAAATGCAATCCATGTACGACAATGAGGTATGGGCCTTAGTCGATCCACTGAAGGTGTAAAACCATTTGGTGGAAGTGGGTTTTCAAAGAGAAAACTCGACATGGATAGCAAAGTAAATATCTTCAAGGCACGATTGGTTGCAAAAGGATTCACTCAAACTCATGGTGTGGACTATGATGAAACCTTTTCCCGGTTGCAATGGCCAAATCAATCAGAATCCTTCTTGCCATTGCATCATATTATGACTATGAAATATGGCGAGATGGACGTCAAAACAGCCTTCCTTAACGGAAGCTCCTTGAGGATGTGTACATGACACAACCCGAGGTTTTTGTGCGTCCGAGAGGACTCAGTAAAGTTTGCAAGCTTCAAAGATCCATTTATGGATTGAAGCAAGCATCTCGGAGTTGGAATCATCGTTTTGATGAAGTAGTCAAAGAGTTTGGATTCATTCAAAACATAGATGAACCTTGTGTTTACAAGAAGGTTAGTGAGAGCACATTTGTATTTCTATTGCTTTATGTTGATGACATCCTACTCATTGGGAATGACATTCCTACCTTGCAGAGTGTCAAGTCTTGGTTAGGAAAGTCTTTCTCAATGAAAGATTTAGGCTAAGCCACTTACATCCTTGGGATTAGGATCTATAGAGATAGATCTAAGAGGTGATAGGCCTAAGTCGAGCACATACATAGACAAGATCTGCATAGATTCGGTATGCGGGATTCAAAAAGGGTAATATGCCCATGTCTCATGGCATCCATCTCGGTAAGAATCTGTGTCCTAGTACACAAGATCAAAGAGACCGCATGAGTAAGATTCCATATGCCTCCGCCATTGGATCTATCATGTATGCCATGTTATGTACTCGACCCGATGTGTCATTTGCCTTGAGTATGACCAGCGAGATATCAACAAGATCCCGGTGAGGGTCACTGGATCTTGTCAAGAATATCCTTAAGTACTTAAGAAGGACTCGGTCACATCAAAGGACCAAGCACATACTCAGGCGATTTCATCTTATCAGAGAAATCAATGAAAGAGGTGATATAAACCTATGCAAAGTACCAGGAGAAGACAATGTAGCTGATCCTCTTACAAAGCCGCTTGCACAAGTAAAACATGAGCGTCATGTTAGGGCAATGGGAATTAGAGTAATTAATGATTGCATCTAGTGCAAGTGGGAATTTGTTGGAAATTGTGCCCAAGGGGCAAGACATTGTACTTCATTATTTAATAAAGTATTCTCCTTTTAGTTATCCTTTTGTTTGCATGTTTAAATTGATAACTGTATCCCTGGATATGTCTAAAAGATTATCCTAAATGTCCCTGGTCGGTCATCTATGCGGGAGCAAAGATGAGATAAGACCAGTGTGACTTTGATGAGGTATGGAGATACGAATCAAAGTCATAGGCGCTGTAAGAGTACAAGGTGTTGGACCGACCCACTATGAGAAAGCTGCATGGATTTAGTCATAAGCTTATCTCATGTATAACCGCGTCACAACGCCCTATGACCTGAGATCATCATGAATTCCTACATGATGAGTCGCTGGTCTTTGACCTAGTCAAAAGTCACCTTTGACCGGGTGATGATAAAGGCTATGATCGGGATCAGTGATTTTCATGCGGAGGAATGTGAATGGTCAAGATGGGATTTGTCCCTCACATTTGTAGAGAGATAATATTGGGCCCTTCGATGAGTGAGTCTGAGAAATGTATGGCCATACTACGATGGAAAGGAGTTTCCATCTCAATTGTTAGACTACTCAATAATCGAAAGTAATGGTCAAGAACAGAAGTTGACATTTTCCATGCCTCATCCTTGACCAAATTATCGCGTGACAAAAGGGACGTGACATGGTTGTACGAAAGGTTATATCGCATAAACAATGACGTTGATCCTCTTACTAAGCCGCTTGCACAAGTAAAACATGAGCGTCATGTTAGGGCAATGAGAATTAAGGTAATTAATGATTGCACCTAGTGCAAGTGGGAGTCATTAGAAATTATGCCCTAGGGGCAAGTCATTGTACTTATCAACGATCCCCATATGAATTGGGTAGTCGCAATGTCTTGCTAGAGGCCGCTTGCGACTTGTGGGCTGGTACAGATGATTGGCCATTGCCAATCTCATGTGGGCTGCAGGTCGCACACAAGAATGGCCCAACACGAGCAAGAGTGTCAGATTCATTGAATCTTAAATGTGTTTAAGATTTAATGAATACTTATTTAATCTAGGTTGTGTGTGTGTGTATATATATATATATATATATATATATTAGTAAATTCGAAAATAATAATGATATTATTTATTGATAATAATATTATTATATATAGTATTTAATTTATTTGATAAATTAAATAACTATAATAAATTGAGATATTGTATCTCGTATTTAATTTTCGAATAAAGATATTGCATATCAGATTTAATTTGAATTGAGATATCGGATCTCATTTTAAATTAAATATAAGCATATCATATCTTGATTTAATTTATAAATATAAATTAAATCATGGCCTATTAATTCGGATCAAGTAGTTAGATTAGATCCATTTGGATGATTTAATTAATATTATTTAATCCAAATTCGAAATTAATTGATTTAATTTTGAATATTTTAATACGACATATTAGGGTTTTAGAAACCCTATAACAGATGATGATCTAGTCGTATAAAACTACGGATGAATTAGACGGCCGAAAAACACACAAAAAAACCTAGAGCGAAAAAGAGAGAGAGACGCGAGAACAAGAAAGGCGTTAGCCCACGTGATCGAAAAGGACAAAAGGATGCCTCCTCGTTCAACGCGTACGACGTCTGCGACGCTCGAGGTTCCAGCGCGACGCTTGACGGAACATTGAACCCTCCGCATAGGTATGATTCGAAACCTAAATCAGATTTAAACGCTATTGAGCGACGTCGGCCCGCGCCGGCCGACCACCGCCGGCGGCCGACCACCACCGGCGGCGGCGGCCGGCAGTGGTCGGGCGCCGGTGGTGGGGCCCACCAAGGAGGGGGTATTTTTAGTTTTTTTTTTTAAAAAAAAAAACTTAGGGCAAAAGTGTAATTTTACCCGAGTTACTGTTCATTTCCATCCAACTTAACGGTTGACTAAAGGTCAACTAAGCTCGCAGTGGTGCTGGGCGCTCCCAAACGTAACCACGTGTGTACTTTTGCTCCAGAAAAAAGCACGTGGTGCTGGGCGCTCCTGGGGGAAAAGCTCATGTGTAAAATTGCTCCTTAACCCTAAAATCTATTATCTTAAGTTTGATTTGAAAAAATATAATTTTTTGGTAGTCAACACATTATCTTGTAAATGTTTGTATTACTTACTGTTTATTTTTCACTTTAATAATCTGTTTTTCTACTTTTATTTGATTTGCTTAATGTTTCATTATCTTATTGTTTTGATATTTAGTTTGAAAATAAATTTTATAGTTAACAATTCCATCTTTCCGTTCTTATTTTTTTATTTGAATTTTTTTAATGAAGTAAATATTTGATGTTTGATTTAATATGATTTAAAAATTATTAAGATATTTTTATTTTTCTTGTTATCTCTCGTTCAAAAAGCTGAAAATTTACCCCTTATCTATTTTAGATTTGATTTCTACTTCTTATTTTATTTTTGAAATTGTATTTAGTTTGTTCTAAAACCTGAAATTTTAAAACCTATTATCTCATTATTTAAAAATTGATTGGAAAATATTTTTATACACTATGTTGTATATGTTTGGACTACTTCCTTATACTATTTTTCAATTTAATACTTCGTTTTTCTCAACATTTATAGATTTTTAAATATTTGATTAACTTATTGTCTTAGGATTTGGTTTGAAAATAATTTTTATAGCTGAAAATTGTATATTTTTATTTTTATGTTTTTTTATTGGAAAATGATTTTTTACAGAAATATTCGATATTCAATTTAATCTATGATTATAAACTTATATAGTTTTTTTTCCTTTTCTTTCTCATTCAAAAATGTGCAGTTTTAAATACTTTTTTCTAATTGTTTTACATTTGTTTTGATTGATTCTTCTCCTTCTTTTTTATTTGAAAATTCATTTTTTTTTCATTTTTCTTACAAGATTTTTAAACATTTAGATACTTTTTTCTATTTGTTTAACCCTTTATTCCTCTTTTTCTTATTTTTTGAAATTCTATTTGGTTGATTCTTTTGTTCTTATTTTTTAAAACCTATTACATTTTTATTTGAAAATTGATATGTAAATATATATTTTTATGATAATTCGTGTTTCATACAAGATTTTTAAACATTTAATTATCTTATTGTTTTTCTCAGCTTCCCTTAGTTTGTTTTGAAAATCAGTTTAATAGTTACAATTTTTTTCCATAACAAAAAACTTGTTTTTCTTTTTCATTCTCATTTTAAAAACTGAAATTTTTAGATACTTTTTTTTTTAACATTTGAGTCTTATTTTTATTTTTGAAAATTTATTTGGTTCATTCTTCTTGTTCTTATTTTTTAAAACATATTGTATTTTTATTTGAAAATATGAGTTTTCGATAATAATTCATTTTTCTTACAAGATTTGTTAAACATTTAATTATCTTTTTTTTTCAGCTTCCCTTACTTTTTTTATGAAATTTAAAAGAATAGTTAACAATTCGTTTTCTTGTTCTTTCTCATTTATAAAGCTTAAATTTTTGAAATAATTTTTTTTAATAGTTTAACATTTGATTCTTCTTTTTCTTATTTTCTTAAGATTTTATTTTGTTAATTCTTCTAGTTCTTATTTTTTAAAACCTATTATCTTTTTATTTTAAAATTGACTTGAAAAATTATCTTATTTTTTTAATCTCAGCTTCTCTTACTTCGTTTTTTAAAATTAAATTGATAGTTAATCATTCATTTGTTCAGTTCTTTCTCATTTAATAAGATGAAATTTTTAGATACTTTTATCTAATTGTTTAACATTTGATTCTTCTTGTTCTTATTTCTTGGAATTTTATTTGGTTTATTCTTCTTGTTCTTATTTTTTAAAGCCTATTACATTTTTATTTAAAAATTCATCTATAAATATATTTTCTTATAACAATTCGTGCTTCTTACAAGATTTTTAAACATTTAACTATCTTCTTGTTTATCTCAGATTCTCTTACTTTATTTTTGAAAATTAAAGTAATAGTTAACAATTTGTTACTCCTATAAATATATTTATAAGTCACTTCCAACATGTTTTGCTAACCTTGAACTTCATTAAACCTGCCTTAAATTTAATAACTTTCCAACTTTACCCCCATATAACATACATTATAACTTATGAGAATAAAGTATACACAATAATAAAATAATAAATGAAGGTAAGATTGGTCATTTATATGAAAAGATTAATGGTGTAACAAATAAATAGGATTAAAAAAAACCTTCTCTCTATGTCTTATAAATATAACCCGAATGGTTTAGCATAATACTAACCCGTTCCATTTTCTGGAAGAGGCAGTGTAAGTTCATATAGGTTCTAAAAAATAAAATCAGTCACATGGAGATAAACTGATACGAATCCGGAGTTGAAGAGAGATTCATACAGAATAAGTCCTTATGTATGTTTTAACCATCATATATCCCTGCTTCTGTGTAAAATGAAACTTGAAGAGAGAGAGAGAGAGAGGTGTGAAATAGAAGCCAAATTGAGGTGTTTGGTGCCGCCACTTGCCACCTTCACAAACAAAACCAACTTCTATATCAGCAAAAAAAGTACAATGACATCAACTCATTCTACTGTCACCAATCTATGTTTAGGTGAATTTTCGTTACGCTCCAATCAAATTTTTCTATAGTTATAGAAGATAACTCCTATTATTACCAAAAGTAAACAAAGAAATTTTTCCCCGCCAACAAACGAACAAGAAAAACGAAAAAAAATGAAGAATTTGAACAGCATCAGCTCAGAGTTTTTCACCGCTTGAGATAAACTATTAACTGCTCAACTAGTATGTATATAGTCCCTTCAAAATTTGAGGTAGCCCATTAACATCCAACAGATATGTCTGTATATTTAAGAATTTTGTTTTACACCTCAAAGGTTTTTTCTAAGAAAAATAACACTACACATAATAATATATCTTGAACTATTTAAAACTTCGTTAAGTGAAGTAATATATGCATTTAACTTAGGTAAGTGAATTAATATATGAATTTGACTTGTTTACTTATCATAGTTGTAGCATGATAAAAGAGTTTATTTTCATTGTTGATTGTGTTTTACTTCTTTGAGTGATACTGATATCTATGTAGTCTAGATGATTTTATTACCTGACAATTTTCTGCTTGGATCAGGGGATTTGACATGTTATCATTGTGGGCCTATCCCCCTATTTAAGTTGGCGTAACTGTCTCTCTTTTCAAATGACACAAAGATTAAGTCCAGCCAATTAACTAATTTGGATCTGCATGAAGATGTAGAAGATGCAGAAGGTAATAGCGAGTTTCCACAATTTGCCTGCATACAACACACATTGATATGTTAATTATGGTTAAGGGCGTGACATGAAGCACAACAAAATCAGAAACTTCACAAAAATCAGCATGAAATATTAAAAATCCAACTTAAAACACAATGCTGGGAGAAAATATTCGAGTTTAAAGAATGACTCTCATAATCATCACGGAAGTCAATAATTGGAGAAAAGAATGGGCACATCGAACAGTAATGAAGGCTGTGGAAGATTATAGATGCTAGTTCCATCACATTCAATTCAAACCACATCATTTAATTTGACTACGTTATAGAGCTCAATGTATTGACAATATTTACCACCAGATGAACCATAGCACTCATACTCTATGTAAGAAAACAGAATTTGGAGAGCAGGGGAGTAAAGCATGAATGGAATTGTATACTGTAACCCTCTTGTTCAAATAACTGAATGGATAATTTTCTCATTGGATGGTAAATGTTATTGATAGAACAATCAGTTAATCCTTTATCTCCGGTTTTTTACTGCAGTTGAATTCACATGGATAGAAAACAGAGATAGTTGCATGTGTGCTAGCTTAGGTTTGGAGATTTTCTGATGTTCATTCATTATTTTAATGCATGTTCAGCATTGGTCACGTTAAGAGTAAGACTGACTAAATTAAGATTCAATGCACATGATTGGAGATATGATTGGAGATCTGTAACTGGAGAAATGTCTCAGTTAGATTAAAAAGGAGGTTGAAGCATACCAACAGGATTAGAAATATTATAGGAGAGTATTAACTCTATTCAAAATTATGAATAAATATCTTTTTTTTTTTTTAAAAAGGATATATTTAGATCAAATAATGGTATAGAGAAGGAAAAATACCCATAAAAAATTGGTTGGCACTGCATTTCTCTCAACTCTCAAGCGTTTCTCAAAAAGCTGGGCATCCAACTCAAGTTCCTCAATCTTTGAATAACGTTGAGTGATTCTGGCATCTCTGTGATGTTGAATGATTCTGGCATCTCTGTTTCTGTTCCCATCTCCAGCTTTAATTCCATTTGTTGAACTGTCTCTTGTAATTCTGATGCATATATTGGGCAAAGTCCGCACGCTTTTATCTCACGATCAATACGGTCCCAACGATGACTAGAGATACTGATGAAAAATTCACATGCTAACTTATAAGTGGTGCCCTCATCATATCTCCATGTTTGAGTTCCCTTTAATATTTGTTCCATTGGATCATACCATACAAAAACATGATCTCTCTGCATTTTCCAGAGGTGAGGGAATTTCTTTTCATCCTTGTAATTGATCCCATCATCTTCAAAGTGGAATTTTCTGCAAATTGCTAATTCACGGCTAGGAAAACAGCCAAAGAGGTCGTTTCGAGAAAGAATACAACAACAAACAAAACCCAACAAATGGTCTGAAGAAGAAGGTGCTGCAAGCTCAATAGTAATGGAATTCTTTCCTGTCTGAGAATATTTGAAGCCCTTTGGAATTGTGCTTCCTGGGTAACAAACTTTAACCTCACCAGCGTTGTTATATATTGCTCTCATCAGTGTGAAATCCATAGTCTCCAGTGATGTGCATTCACTTACACAAAAATGAGTAATGGAAGATGGAAGTTCTGGTAAGGTTCTAAGCCACCTGCATTTACCCAAATCAATTTGTTTCAGCTCTGAAAGATGCTTGATGCTATGAGGGAGACTCTCTATGTTGCATCTTCGTAGTGATAGAATCTTCAACAATGACAGGCCACTGATATTTTCAGGGATCTCTGGAACCTCACAGTGTGTCAAATGCAATTCTTCTAAAGAAGGCCAGGCATCAAACAGAATGTGTAATTTTGATTTTTCAAGTACTCCTCTAAAATGTGAAAGAGAGAATTTTTTAAGAGATTTCAAACAACTTAGCTCATTTACTTGAAAGTTCTCGAGAGGCCGACCGAGAGTTAGATCTTCTAGTTTATTGAACCGACCAACTGGCAAGTTTAATGTTTTGATGCCAGTGGAAGATAAATCTAAACTTCTCATTTCTTCTGATGATAACAAAAATTCCTTGAGTCTGGTGCAATGATACAGCATGAGATGCTTGAGAGATTTCAAATGATTTTCCCCGTGAAGATTCTTTAGCTTGTAGCAATTGTTTAGATCCAAAGAAACAAGTTTAGGGAGAGATAAGATAGATGGATGGATGCTACGCAAATTAGAACAACCTGTGAGGTCCACTGTCTCAAGGTTACATGCTTTGGAGAAATCGGGCAACTCCTCTAACATTTCAGAGAAGCAGAGTTTTATTATCTTCAAATTCATTAGATCCTGAGTGACGATCAAAAGAGAAAAGTTACTGAAAAAGTCATCTTAATTTGAATAGATTAAATACTGAAACATCAATTAATTAGTATATAATTACCTGCACACCATTCCATAGTTTTTTAATAGCGCTACGCAGCAAATGGATTTCAACAAGTTTTTCTGGACAAAAACCCAATGGTAGAGCCTCTAAAGGATAGTCATCCCAATAAAAATACCTTAATTTATTTGAAAGTGAGTTCAAACCATGAGGAAAATAAATAGCAGCACGACGAACTCTAGAATAATCATATCCAGATTGGATCTTGAGAAATCTTAAATTACTCATTTCTTGGAAAGATTTAGCGCTCAAGACTAGAATTTCACACTTCAATGTAATGCCTTCAATTGCATCCGTTCCCTGACATAACATAATTCAAATAATATTAGATAAGGGTAGTTTTACAAGTCTATAAAAAACATAACATATGAAAAGAAAAGTTAATGCATCCTTCCCATACCTTGTTGTTTTCCAGTACATCTTGAATTTCCTTTGCATCATTTAATCGGCTTCGTCTTCCAGGATCTCCGATAGACTCGTTACGGACTATATCTTCAGCCATTTCTTGTAGTAAATCATGAATTTCTACTGTATTGCCTCTTGAAATGGTTATGAGAGTTTTATCTATGAGGTTATCTATTCCACAATCCGTGTAAAAATCATCACAAGCATCTAGCATCCTTATAATATCTTCTTTCTTTTCTCCTCTAAAGAAGAATGCAATGTCTAAAAATATCCTCTTTTCTGGTATATCAAGTCCATCAAAACTAACCCTCAATACATTTTGAACTTCCACATTGGGATGCTTTCTGAATTTCTTAAGGGCACTATCCCATGTTTTTGTATCTCTGGAGTTCAAATATGAACCCAAGACTTGTAATGCTAGAGGAAGGCCTCCAGCATATTGAATTGCACTGCATTGATAACTTTTCATATCCCATTTTGGGATAGGCTTGCTTGAAAGCATGCCTACAGAAAAGTTGGAGTGACTCTTCCTCGTTTAGTTCTTCCACCTCATGTACTACATGAACTCCTCCACTAACCAAAACATGTCTGTCTCTAGTTGTTATGATCACTTTGCTCCCTGGTCCCAATGAAATATTTTCTTCAAGATACTTTAATTTCCTAGAGGTGTCTACATCATCAAGCACTAGAAGGACTCTTGTTCGGCGAAGCCTCCTTTGAGAGTTGGGTCTTCCTTTCATTTTGAGATTTTTGTCGTTTAGTAGTGCGGAGAGTATATTTTCAAGCAAACCAGTCAATCCAAGCTTTTTCGACTCCTCTCTCACATTTGATGCAAAATAAGAACTATCAAATTGGCCGGAAAATTTGTCAAATACAACTTGAGCTAATGTTGTTTTACCCATCCCCCCTTACCCCAAATCCCAAGAACTCCAACTTCTTGTGAGTCAACTTTCATAAATGATTCAATAGTAGTCAAATTTTTCTCAAATCCAATCATGAGGCGCTTCGGCTCAATTGTGCTTTTATCTTCCAATTTTTCCCACACGTCTTTGATTATTCGATCAATAAGATCAGATTCATCACGACATGTTAATAGGAAGAAATTATTTTTTTGAAAAAAAATCACAGTTGTTAAAAATAATACATGTATAAAGATACAGGGGATAAGATCATTATTGTTCCTTACAATTTTATCAATTTTGTGTTTTGGTCCTTATAGTTTCAAATATAGTTTCAAATTGATGGTTTTAGTCCCTATATATTCATAAGAATTTGATATGAGTTTAAGTGTAGAAACAAAAATCAGAACTCGTCTAAAGTATAGGGATTAGTCGTTAAACTCATATCGAATTCTTATGAAACTATAAATACTAAAACCAAAGATTTGAAACAACAAAGACTAAAACTAAAATTCAATCAAACTATAAAAAATAACAATAATATTAACCGTAAGTATAATTGTTTTTATATTATTATGGGGAAAGCATATAATCGATAAACTATGATTAGATATATGGAATAAACATAAAGAGAAACACAACTTACTTAACATTTGATGAATGATAACCAGATAAGTTTGCTGTGTCTTTCAAGACAGATCTCCAAATTCGCAATAAGTCATCTTCGAACTTTTTCTTATGTTGAGCAAATGCATCTGCATATGTTCCTTCTTGATGCCTGACGTGTGATGGGTCAATATTATAGAAAATTGGAATTACAATCTGACTATTGACTTCCTTGCATTTCATGATTTTCACTAGCTCTTCTAAACACCACCTTGAAGAAGCGTAGTCTTTTGAGAATATCACCAGCGCAATTGTTGATCTTTCTATTGCTTCAAGAAGCGCAGATGATATTTCATCTCCCCTCTCTAGCCTCTCATCCACATACACATCTATCCTCTCTTGTCGTAACTGCTTGGTCAAATGGCTTAGAAATCCATGTCTAATATCTGAACCTCTAAAACTGATAAAAACATCATATCTTTGTCGAGGAACTTGGGAAGAAGTAGCAAAAACCGCCATTACTGGACATAAACAAAAAATATAGGGTGTTTACAAAATTTGGATGCTAATCCGACCACTCAAGTTTCCAATAATAATTAACTTTAGAAAAAAAAAGTTTATAATAATAGCATTATAATAACCATAATAACACTGTTCAATTTGTATCTATAGCATGGCTAGCATGAATATAAGGCCATTTTGATATGAAAACCCTATATAATAAAATAGGAAAAAATTATGAATATCTAGCAATAAAAGGAAAAGAGAAAATCCTAAAAAAATACCACTTGAATTTCAAAATCTCAAAAAAGTGATTTTTCCAATAAAACAAGTTATCAATTGCTTTATTGTTTTTGTTAATCTCATTACCATTGTTGTTAATAAGATTTTAAAGTTCAATTGTTCTGTCGTTTTCCCAAGTAAAAAATTATGAATACTTTATAGATAGGGGACTGATTTATAAATAAGTCGTGCAAATTTGCTAACAAATGGTGAAGTCCTAAAGTTATGAAGTTCTTAAGTACCACTTTTTACACATGTAATTGAATAAATTACCCTTTACTCAAATTTTACATATGGATTCACAAGTTAACTTTTTAGATTTACAATTTAAACCTCTTATATTTACAAGTGAATGTACATAATTTTTGCACTACTTATTCAAATTTCATATATGGATTCAAGTCAAGTTTTCAAGAATTACAAATCAACATCTTTGATTTGCAAGTAAACCCATTGGATTAGTTAAGAAGCAATTTGATCTTTTTGCACTTGTAAAAAAAACACCATACACTCAGGGGACTTGGAGCTTTTCACTGTATTTTAGCAACGTCATGAGATTTATTTATAAACAAGTTCTGCATTTGGAATATATATTCATAATTTTTTCTATAAAAAAAGGAGATTGGCGATGTTTGCTTCCATGTTGTGAACTCTGAAGTTTGATCCTCTGTTTCTTACTCCAAACGCTAATACTAAAGAAAAAGAATAGACTAAAAGAATGAATTTGATTTTGTAATTGAAAGAGCAACTCTTTTACCTTCATTTTAAAAAAGTATTAAAAGTAGTACAAATTAACAATAATAAGACCACCCCTTTTATGGGGAAAATTA
Source organism: Acacia pycnantha (assembly GCA_025563575.1). Taxonomy (NCBI): domain Eukaryota; kingdom Viridiplantae; phylum Streptophyta; class Magnoliopsida; order Fabales; family Fabaceae; genus Acacia; species Acacia pycnantha. The sequence goes on from JAMWYP010000458.1 coordinate 70,482, forward strand.
TATAAGATCATAATAAATTTAGAATATATAATTAAGATTCACTATCTTACAGAAATTTTATTTAAGCTTTAATATATCATTAAAAAACTGAAACAAGCGGAAATTAAAGATGGTGTGAAAGTAACAGATCAAGAACACAATGATCACAAAAGAAAAATAAAAATAAAAAGAAAAATCAATGTACCAATATATCATTATCATTGCATTGGGGGTGTCTGTGTGTGTGTCTAAGGCAAATTAATGCACAGTGTTCACAATCATGAAATTTGCAAGGAACGGACGACCATCATTGAACTCATTAGGAACATGGCTTTTTCCGAAAGCATGTGATGAATAGTTCAAACATATAGACATTTTAATAACACAAGGAACGGGGAAGAAGATCAACATACCTGGATCGATCAAACCTTTTCTGGCGAACAAAGAGCAATTGTGATATCTGAGCAGAGAGCATTGCAGTTTTAAGCGAATGAAGAAGGTGGTCTCTGGGAAGCTTCGTTATCAATACGGGGAATCTTCGTTGCAGAGCAAGTTGACAATTATATTGGATTGTTGCTCAAATAGGGCCTGTGGATAGGCATCACATTAGCACTTGTTGTGCAAGTGGCGTGTCTTTTTCTCATAACCATGTGCACCAACCGCGAGAAACAAGTAAGCTGCTTCCTCTTATCTTCAACTTTGTAATTTGTATTGTGCGGTTAGCTGAGATGCTAACAAAAATCGTTGATAATTGTGTAGGTAGGGGGTTGGGTTCTGTTATGGAATTGGACAATTGAAGAATAATACGCCAACATTGACAATTCAAAAGTTACAAGTAGACAATTACAGGGTTAAGTATCAATTTTGTTCCTGAAATACGTGCCCAGGAGTAATTTTACCCTTGAAATTTTTGACGTAGCAATGTTGCCTTGGAAGTCTCAAAATGTAGCAATGTTGCCCCTCTGTTACCGTTAGGGCAATTAACGGAGGGGCAACATTGCTAGTTTTGAGACTTCCGGGGCAACATTGCTACGTTTTGACACTTCCGGGGCAACATTGTTACGCTAAAAACTACAGGGGCAAAATTGTTCTGGGCGTGTACTTCAGGGGCAAAATTGATACTTAACGCTTTGTAAGCTTTATTCTCTCAGTCATTTCTGCTTACAATGCACGAGAGGTTTGTTAATCGTTCGTGTAGATAATTCCTGAGCGAGTGATTATTGTTTGGAAAAATTTGTTTGAACTATGCTGCACGTACTCGTTTGATCTTCTGTTCGGATAAATTCATTCTTATTTTTTTTTTTTGATTTGTTCAAAACATTTTTTTTGGACAAATTCGGCAGGAGAGTGATTATTATTTGATTGAGGAATGCCTGCGATGGAGGACACTATGGGGAAGAAGGAGTAGGCTATGTTTACTTTTTTAAAAAAAAAATTAATTAATTGTCACCTGTACTTCCTCCCGTCATGATTATAATTATAAAGGGTTAAGAAGTAATTTGGCTAACGAATTTTTACCCTAAAAGTTTTTTGGTATTTTTAGTCCACTTAAAAGTTATTTGTGTTGAGCGCTCTGAGGTAAAAGTCGTTGGTCAATTGCTTCTTAACCCTAATTATAAACCGGGTTGACTTTTTTGAAGAAATGGTTAAGTATCAATTTTGCCCATGAATACATACCCGTAAGCAATGTTGCCTCGTAAGTCTCAAAACGTAGCAATGTTGCCCCTCTGTTAGTAGCCCTAACGGTCAACTTTTGGGGAGTTAAAGGAGGGGTAACATTGCTACGCCTAAAAACTTCGCGACAAAATTGATACTTAACCCGACAATTATATTAGTATTTCATTTATTGTTATTTCATTAATGAAATGAAAGGACAGGAATTGATGCCCCATGCAAGTGTTAGCCTCTCTATATCTGTTTGGTTTTTCTTCCACACATTTATTCTATATATATATGAAGTTAATAATCAATTTTTCTTTATATGCTTTTCTTTTATTGGCACGTGCTCTTGTTATGCTTTCATCTTTGGCCGTCGGAGAGCCTTGTCAATTGTTACAGAGCACGTTGAATCTTCAAAAGCGCGTTTTAATTTTCCTCTCTTCTCATGCTCCAAAATGACAATATAAATATAAATATAAATCAAATAAATCTTTAACTTTTTGACTTGATTGTTTTATAGTGTCCAAATTTATCTTCTCAGCCAACGAGGTTGTAATAGGGACCGTGTTAACTGTAGGGCCATAAGATTTTTTATTGGTGCTGCGAGTCTTTGCCATAAGATCCGATTTAAGGGCCATATTAGAGCTAATTTCACTATTAGGTGAAGGCTACAATTTTTTACATTCTGCTGCGATAGGTAAAATATGTTTTTTGTCAGATCTCGCTGGAATTTGTTGTGGTTTCAAATAGGAAGATACCGGTTTCTATGAATATTTCACCTATTAATTAGTTTAATAATTTGTAAAAAATTTAAATAAAAAATAATTAAATTAAATGTTTCAAAAAATAAAAGTCTGTCAATCTCGCTGGAAATTGCTGTGGGTGTTTCAAATAGGAACTGAATTGGTTTCTTTGCTCATCCATTAATTTTTTTTTTTTTAAAAGTTAAAAAAAATAAATCTGAATTGTCTAGATCCAATTTAAACGGTCTAGATTGAAGGAGCTCCCCATACTCATCCAAAGGATGAATAGGAAACTGGTTCCGTTTCAGACATTGATATTGATTTCGTCGGTCTGATAAATCATTGGAGTCCTCAGCCTAGCTCAGAATGTTTCTGAATTGCGGTTCATGATTACTATAGTCTGTCTAAGCGATCTTGATCAAGGATATTAAACCGTTGATAGTCATTTGTGGTCCATCAAGCTGAAATTTTGTGAATCATTTGAAACACCCAAACCTTGAATCTAAAAAAATATAATATATTCAAAAGTTGGGGTGTAAAAATGTATATGTGTTTTATCCTGATGAGCGTCAAACACTAAGTACTTTTTTTAGGTGTAAAAGTACACACATGATTACAAATTAGATACAAAAATACCAATTAACTGATAAATTTGTTTTTTTGTTTTTTTTTTTTTGCGGACTGAACTATGACGTGGTTTTCAAAGGTGCAAAAATATACATGCGGTTTGACAAAAAGAGTGTCCAACACCAAGTTCTTTTTTTAAATTTAATAATTTTATTTCAATTTAAAAAAAGAACTTGGCGTTGAGCGCTATTTTTACCAAAAAAAAAAAAAAAAAAGCCATGTCATCATTCAGTTAGCCAAAAAAAAAAAGTCAAACTTAACGGTCAGACGATATTTTTGCGCCTAATTTAAAACTATCGGTACATTTTTACACCTAAAAAAAAAGTACTTAATGCTCCTCTGTGCATTTGTACCTTAACTTATTATGATTAACTAAGGGACATGAAGCATATCAAAATCAGAAACATAACAAAAATCGGCATAAAATATTAAAAATCTAACTAAAACCACAATAGTATGGGACCTGAAAGATTTACGCAGGTTTCATCCAATCCTACTCACTCAATCCCAATCGTAATTTCTTTGACCAAAAAAAAAAAATCCCAATCGTAATCTCGCTCTCGCCCTCTCCTGCGCGCTCTATCGGTTTCAGTCGCTGTCTTTTCTTCTGCTAGACACTCTCCGATTTTCAGTTTCCCTCTCTTTCTGATGCCAATCTCTCTAGTCTTCTCAAATATTTGGGTTTTCTTCTCCCTGAAATGTTAGGGTTATAATAATTTGATTCCGACGGGTCCAAGATTGATTGGTGATATGCACTATTCTCGAATCTCTGTTTGAAAGTGTTATGTGGAGACGACAATTGGAGTTGGTCCTTTTCCTTCTAGCTGTAAGACCCTGGAGCTGACCATTGACACCTCTACTTAAAAGTGGTACTTCTGATTTTTCAATTTGGTAATAATTCGTTTACATCGGAAACTTTCTGAACTTCATATTCTGTCTGGATTTTGGGGTTTGAATTGAACAGTGAAGAGCACCAGTTAGGTGCTTGAAAGTTGTTTGAATATCGGGTGCTTTAGATTAGTGCGTCTAATTTAAAATCGACTTCAGTATTTCCTGTTCTGCTATAGAGTATTGGAAAGGGAAGCCAGCCAAGATAGATTTTGACCTAAGCATGTTCAGAGCATTATTTTGATTAGGGATGAATCTTACCTCATGAGTTATTGAGATGCATATGAATGATTTGTAGGATGCTTTTAATGTTTTAAAGAACAAGCATGAAATCTGCACTGAAATATAGTATAGTGCCTCAGTTGAAACAGACTCAAAAGCTTAAATATAGCAACAAAACGAAAAATTGAGCTTAAGCTAGCTATCGGCATAAACTCTGAAATCTTGTCTGCATTATTGCGTTGATGTTGCAAGAGGGGCTAGAGATTCGGATAATATACAAACAAAAACTAGATTTTTTTCTGTGTGATGTGCAAGATAGACAATAATCTGAGGCAATATGACTTATTTGAAAGGATAATATTGAAAAATGTTAGAGAGGAAAACAAAATCAATTATAAAAAATGTGTGATTGTTGCAATGTGTGAAAAATGAGAGAGAACTGCTAAGAAGTAAAAGATAATGAGAGAAAAAAAATTAAAAGGAAAAAATGATTTCATTGGCATTCTGGTCTAGTGAACTTTTATGCATCTTAAATAAGGTTCCATTGAAGTAGATTGATGAAAACAATCGCAGATATAGTTTAGTGGTGTTATGAATATGCTTTTTTCATGTAGGGTTTCACTCTCTATTGATGTTTCTTTGACTCTTTAGCTGGTGGTTGTTATACACCAAACTATATATATCTGAGATTGAAAATTTCACTCCTGTTGCCATTTGTATTTTGTAGATCTTAGTGAAGTTTTCTATATCCATTCAGGTATTGTGGCTTTGAGATTATTAAGAACATACTTTGTGCCTATCCACTGGGGCAGTACATGCAGACATGTGACATGGTACTTTTATGAGTGAAGAGGATCTGAGTTTTGCCACTATAATTATGGACTCTTCTTTTCTCATGGGCAGTACAATTTCAGAGCCTCGTGATGATATGGAATTTGAATCGCATGAAGCTGCCTATGCATTTTATAAGGAGTATGCTAAGTCTGTGGGGTTTGGCACTGCCAAGTTGAGCAGTCGTCGGTCTAGAGCATCAAAAGAATTTATAGATGCCAAGTTTTCATGTATAAGATATGGTAATAAACAGCAATCTGATGATGCAATTAATCCTCGCCCATCTCCAAAAATTGGTTGTAAAGCAAGCATGCATGTGAAAAGAAAACCAGAAGGCAAGTGGTATGTCTATAGCTTTGTGAAAGAGCATAATCATGAGCTTTTACCTGCTCAGGCTCATTTTTTCAGGAGCCATAGGAGTAGTGATCCAGTTGGTAATGATGTTCGGATGCGAAGGCGGAAGAATTTAACTGCAGTTTCCAAATTGTTTAATGCGTATCAAAATGTTGATTTTTTAGAGAACTTTTTGAGAAATCTAAATGATAAGGGACGGAGTCTAGTTCTGGAAACTGGGCAAGCTCAATTGCTTCTTGAACTCTTCATGCACATGCAGGAAGAAAATCCAAAATTCTTCTACGCCGTTGATTTAAATGAAGAGCATCGACTGAGAAATGTGTTCTGGGTTGATGCCAAAGGTGTGGAAGATTATACTTACTTTGGTGATGTTGTTTCTTTTGACACAACATATTTCACCAGCAAGTATAAAATACCGTTGGTACTTTTCATTGGAGTAAACCATCATATGCAACCCACATTGCTTGGTTGTGCATTGATTGCTGATGAAACCAACTACACTTTTGCTTGGTTACTGCAAACATGGTTAATTGCAATGGGGGGACGAGCTCCACAAGTGATTCTTACTGATCAAAATGAGGCCATGAAAACAGCTGTTGCTGCAGTTCTTCCTGGTACACGTCATTGTTTTTGTTTGTGGCATATTTTGGAAAAGATACCCAGACAGCTTGAATTTTTAGGTGCGTGGCATGGTAATTTTATGGAAAAATTTGACAAATGTATATATAAATCATGGACAGAGGAACAGTTTGAAAAGAGATGGTGGAAGCTGGTTGATAAATTTAATTTGAGAGATGTTGAATGGGTCCGATTCTTATACAATGATCGGACACGTTGGGTGCCAACTTTTATGAGAGAGATCTCTTTTGTTGGACTGTCCACTAGTTCTCGTTCAGAAAGTTTAAGTGCTTTGTTTGACAAATATGTCCAGTGTGATACTTCATTGAGAGAATTTATAGAGCGTTACAAAATGATTCTTGAAGAAAGGTATGAAGAAGAAGCCAAAGCAAATTTTGATGCCTGGCATGAAACACCAGAATTAAAATCTCCTTCACCATTTGAGAAACAAATGTTATACATCTACACGCACGAAATTTTTACTAAGTTCCAAGTTGAAGTTCTGGGCGCAGCTGCTTGCCATCTTAAAATGGAAAATGATGGTATGACCGCAACATATAGTGTGAAGGATTTTGAAGATGATCAAAATTATGTGGTTGAGTGGAACAAATCTAACTCAGACATATGTTGCTCATGCCGCTCATTTGAATATAAAGGTTACCTTTGCAGACATGCTATTGTTGTTTTGCAAATGTCTGGGGTTTTCTGCATACCACCCAAGTATGTGTTGCAACGATTGACAAATGCTGCTATGAGCAAGCATCCTATCAGTGAAAGATTAGATGAGGTGCAAACTAAGGTCCGACGGCTCAATGATTTATGTAGACGGGCCATAATATTGGGTGAAGAAGGTTCTTTGTCCCAAGAAAGTTACTATATTGCTTTAGGTGCCATAAAAGAAGCCTTAAAGCAATGCACAAACATGAACTCTGTTGAGAATGATGCAAGGCTTGATGCCCTAGTTACTCAAGTTTGCATTGTTGAAGAAGAGCATCAACCTGGTAATGCTTATAACAAGAAAGTTCCTGATCCTAGGATGACTACTGGTAATAAGCCTGCAAGGACTGCTGGGGCTGCTAGGGAAGTAGGAAGTGGGGAAAATACTGAAGGGAATAAAGGGAAGGTCAGTGAGCTTTTAGATACATGATTGATCTTTGTTCTTTTTTAATTCTGAATTATTTACGAGTTTTCCTTCTTTATGTAATAGGCATCTCAACTAGAAGCGGTGGGCAGCCAAGATGGTTTTCACCAAATGGTATGCCATGTCCTTACATTTTTTCAGTTGAAAAAATAGAAATGTGCCCTTTCCTTTACTTTTGGCTTCAATGGTGTATAGATTTTTTAGTGCAAAGCTGCCATTCAACATTTCTCTATTGATTATTTTAGTTTATTATGTTGACGTTTTTGTTGAATATGATGAAGCATGAATTTGGAATGATTTTCTGTAAATGTTGTTACAGGAACTGACAGATATGAGGCAACATAATGTCATGCCTGTGCAGTTTCACAGTATGGTGCCTTCTCTGTTCCATACATCAACACAGTATCATAACGCAGCTTCAACTCACTTGCCCGACAATTGCCTTCCTCGTTAGCCGAATGATGATAATAATTTACTTTGTAAAGAATCCGAGATTTTGTAAGTAAGTTTATGGAAAAGAATGTTTGAAAATGCATTAGGAACTGCTTCTGGAAGGTTCAACATGTTTCATTGTTTTATTATAATATATTCTGTAGAGAATAGGTATATAGGCATCTTTCAATCTTGGTTCTTGTTCATAGGGGAGTTTGATTTTACTCAAGTAATTTTGCATTGTATGAGATGGATACGTGGGAAGAATTTTATAGAAGTGTAAAAGTGTGTTTTTTTTCAAGTGAAGGTAAACAAGTACTTTAAAGTTGTTATACGGTCGATAGCTAATCCGAAAAATAACCTAAAGCCTATTCCTTTCCTTACAAGGCATTCAGAAGTATTTAATATACTCTTACTTAAAACTGGTGAAATCAAAATTCTGAAAAATGACCATATAGATTGAAGTAAAAGGTAAAGTTTACACTTTAGAATCTTAAATTCCATAACTGTGGAATTACTATTAATTTGTTGAGTGGAGGGGATGAGAGGGGAAGAGCCCCTATGAAGGATATTGACCAAATTATCATTAACGAAGAAAAATATATATTTTTTTATTGAGAGTGTATTTTTGGAATATTGAAAAAATTTATGGGCTATTTAGTAAAAATGAGAGAAAAAATTTATCTGTTCTCCCTCCCTCCCATCAAACCAAACATGCCTAAGAGGAAATTGCATTCTCAACTTTTGTGGGATGCAAACAATCGTTTTCTCTTGGAAAAATTATAGGAGTATCATTTTTATCAAGATGTTAAAGTTTAATTTAAAAATAGTATTACTTTAAAGTATTAAATATAATAATCAATTGAAAATATATGTTTGAAAGTTCAATAAATATTTTGTAGATGAAAATAATTTTTAAAACTTTTTGCTTTTAAAGTTCTTAAAATTTTGATTTTTAGACTTAACTTTAAGATAGTTTTGTATGGTATACACGTAACATGAAAAATGAATTTGTAACTTGTGAATGTGTCAGAGAGATTTATAAATATTTTAAATTTTTCGAGGGAATTTTTAATTTTATTATATATATTGGTTCACAGATAAATAATGATGATATTGATTTTCCCCCCTTTTTATCTTCAACATTTTATCCAAACTGAGAGGCGTATTGCCTAGAAATGCGATCCGCTGATTTTCGTTGAACTCAAGGCCAACAAGCCCAAGGGGGAATAATCCTTTGGTCAAGTCACATTACTTTCCCTGCTTCTCAAACGCCATGGCAATGAGCTCGAGCTTCTGTCCTCAAATTTCACATTGCTTCAGAGGAAGAATCGTCTATCCTTTCTCCATTTCGTCACCAAATTCTGTATCTTTCAGAGCGTTTTCGTCTCAGATATTCAATGCTTCAGCTCAAGGTATTCAATTCAAAATTACCCCTTGTTCCAAATTTGAGCTGCGATTTCATGACGGGCATGCCTTCTTCTTTCTTTGTAAAGTTTTTTTTTGGGGGACAATTTCCTTGTGAAGTTTAAAATGATAAAATTAATAAACATTGATAATGAGCTGCGCTCGAAAACTTTATGCTCAGTTAACAGTTTTATAATAACAGTTATGACAAGATTAAAAATTGCAGTTACTAAGGCTCTGATGGTGTAGTCAATGTAATTGTTTGAACTCTGACGCTATAGAACCGATATGTACTGTGGCTGCTACCTTATTTTTACTTCATTGAGTGACATTTTCAAGTTAACTTGACTCTGATTTAAAGTCATCAGGTAATAAATAAACTTCAAAGCAGATATTTTCAGTACCATCTCTCCCTTTCGACGAAGAGTAATGAGTGTGTGTACACATATCTCGCATTATAATCCTGAAGAGAAAGCATTCACTTGACACAATTTTATTTATATATACATACATGAAAAGTTTTGTTTGTTATTAATATACAATTCCAGGAGATGAGTAAATCACATGGCATTGAGGTTGAGTCGCATTTGCAGTAGCATTATATAATTTCAGCTAAACGATTCAAAGATTTGTTAGAAATTGATTTTCTAATTGTGACATGAGAAACTGAAAAGGGTGTATCAGATCCACATGGTATTCTAGCAACACTGAAGCAGATATAAGGTTAAAATATCAGTATGCACGGGCAGGGGGGGTGCTGCCCCTTAAAAATGAGGAGCTTCCCAAATGTTTTTTTCATGTTTCTTTTTACCATTAGATTTTACATAAAATGAGTGATATTTTGATATCTTATGAGCAAAAAATGGAGTTGTTTTCAATTTTTTATGATTTTTCAAAGATTCAGTGTTTTAAGTGAAAAAGAAAACTGCACCATGTTTCTGAAAAATCTTTGAAAAATCATAAAAAATTGAAAACAACTCCATGTTTTGCCCATAAGATATCAAAATGTCACTTATTTTGTTTAGAATCTAATGATAAAAAGAAATATGAAAAAACATTTGGAAAACCCCTCATTTTTGAGGGGCAGCACCTACCCCCTGCCCAGTATGCACCGTGCCAATATGCTTTTCCATCCACTTAACGAAATTATTATTTTGTTCTTTCAGTAAATGAGGCAACACGTGTTGGCTTTTTAGGCATCGGAATTATGGGCTCTCCAATGGCACAAAATCTGATAAAAGCTGGGTATGGATCAACATAATTCTTGATTTCAGTTGTAGGAATTGTTATCATGTAACAAAGGGTAAATTTTAGATGTTACCCAAATAGTAAAGTTAGTCTGCATCATGCATTTTTTTCTTGGTTTTTGTATAAGTGTGTGTTTGCTTGGTTGAATTAATAGTAGGATGCTTATCAAAGTTCTTGTTTGGTTTGTGTCATTGCTCGGGCCAATGATTTGTGTTGACATTAATTTCTCATTAAACTATTTAGATTGAACAGAGGTGACAATGACAAGTCTATCACAAGCTTAAGCAGTCGTGCATTTCTTCAGAGTTTTGTTGATTATCTTGGTTTTGCGCTGCAGATGTGACCTGGCCGTTTGGAATAGGACCAAGAGCAAATGTGATCCGCTGATTAGCTTGGGAGCAAAGTAAGTTTTTTGATGTATAGGTTTCCATATAAATGCTTCTTTTCCACATGACATTATGATGAAATTTCCACACCATTACTATTAGCAAATGCGCATTATGGATTGGAGGAGTTATTGAGGTTCTTTTTTCCAAGTCTCTGGTATTAGTCTGTAACATAGACATGCTTTAGGGTGTGCAGACAGCCAGACACACATTTTTGTGCATGACAATAGCTGTATCTCTGCTGTTTATAAAGAGAACAGAAAATATTCATCCGTCTTCATTTTCTGTCACCAGAAGCTCTGAAAGTATCCTCATTTAATTGACGTTCTAGTAGTGGTAGACTGGTGGTAGAAACGTTCTAGTAGTGGTAGACTGGTCGTAGTAGAAAAACTTTTTCGGCTTTCTGAACTTATCTGGAAGGAAGGATGTGTCTTTACTGCTCATGGTACTTTTATTTGAAAATAAATATGACTCAACTGGATATCTCAATTACGTTTCACATGACTTCGTTTCTGTAGATATAAATCATCTCCTGAGGAAGTAGCTGCATCTTGTGATGTCACATTTGCCATGCTTGCTGATCCTCAGAGTGCTGTACGTATTTTTCAGCTTTGCTAACTTGGTATCCAATTGTATGCCAGCTCTGATATCTTTACCCCATTCCAGGTGGATGTTGCTTGTGGAAAACATGGGGCTGTGAATGGATTGGGTCCAGGAAAAGGGTGCAATGTGCAAATTCAAACTTTTTTCAGCATTTTCCTACAATTTGACGCATACTGTCATTTGAAATGGTTATTGAATCTTTTCCATATCAAACAGAGCAATTCTTTCTTCCCCATCTCCTCGAGCCTTATGGTCCTACACTCCTACTTCCAAGAAACTTTACTTCCAATCTGATTTTAGTGTACCCATCACTGTCAAGAGTTACAACATTGCTATTTTTGCAGATTACATGCTACTATATGTGCAATCCATATGCCTAGTTGATTGTTTATTTTTCAAAAGAAGTGTTGAAGATGCATTATGTACCAACTAATGGTGTTTGCATTTTTATTCTGTAGTCTGACAAACTGCTTGGTACCATGTATATGTTCAGATATGTAGATGTTTCAACAGTTGATGGGGCAACGTCTAAATTAATTGGTGGGCATGTCATGTCTACTGGAGCATTATTTTTGGAGGTGCAGCACGTTATAGTTTCAATTTAAATTCTCCATGATACTTGATTGATGCAATTAGGGTATGCATCATTTCGTGCTTTTGTTAGGCAAATGGCGTTTTCCTACTAAGTCATTCTCTGGTGCCCACAGGCTCCAGTTTCAGGTTCCAAGAAGCCTGCAGAAGATGGACAATTAATATTTCTAACGGCAGGTAAAGTTCTGTATTGTTAATAATTAGTTCTTTAAGTTTTCGTGTGACAAAGTTTTCAAGAAACTTTTCAATTTTACCAGAATTAAAGTTAACGGGGACATGCAATATAAAATTGAATCAATACCTGGCAACCACAGATGTTTGAAATTTCCTTTAACAAGTTATAATGTCATCCAATAGCTAAATTTTCTTTTCATATCACCATCCTTATTTGCATAATTAAGAGCACACATGACATCCTGAATTCCTGATGGCACTCAGACTTTATTTTGTTAACTAGCAAATCGGATCTAACCAACTCCAAAATATATATGATGTTTCAGGTGATAAAGATCTTTATGAAACAGTTTCTCCTTTCTTGGACGTAATGGGGAAGGTATGTAGTCCTTTTTTTCCATTATTCCTTCCTTCTTTTTGAGTAAAATAGTTCATTGATGCATATGTTGTATGCCTCTACGCAGTCAAGATTTTACCTTGGAGATATTGGAAATGGAGCTGCAATGAAACTTGTTGTCAATATGATTATGGGCAGGTCTTGTTCAGTTGGTTACTCCGTGTTTGATGTGATTTATCCTTACAAAAATGATTGAGGAAATGATAATTCTATCTATATTTTCCCATTGATCACAGTATGATGGCATCCTTTTCTGAAGGATTACTTCTCACAGAGAAAGTTGGCCTGGATCCTAAAGTACTAGTGGAGGTATTTCCTACTCCATGAAATTTCACTACCGCAGTCTATGAAAAGTTCTAGAAAGATAGCTATCTCTGAAGTGGGTGGGACAATCACAGACAGAATGTTCTAGAAAGACTGCTTGCCCATAGCTTAATCTGTCTTTCTTTCTTCCTTCCTTCTTGAATTTTTTTTAGCTGTTATAATCTCATGCTTTCTCTTTGTTGGTCATTGAAAAAGAAGTATTTATTTTGTGATCACTAAAAAGTAAACATTCGGTAGCAGCTTTATCAATGGTGATATTGCAGGTTGTTTCACAGGGTGCCATTAGTTCACCAATGTACTCAACCAAGGGCCCATCCATGATTCAGTCACTTTATCCAACTGCATTCCCCCTAAAGCATCAGCAGAAGGTATCCCCACAAGCTATAATTTTGAAATTGGACTAGACTAGCCAATTTAACTCATAAAAATCAGTCGGGTTTACAGGCTCGGTCCTCGAGCTTAACCAACCCGCTAGAATCCTGATTAAAGACCATTGATCCTCTACCTTGTGGATGGAATAATGCCTGAACTGCTTCAATTGATGTTCTTGATAATAGTTAGGGTTAGAGATACATCTAGTATTCTGAAGTATTTTTCCATTAGCATTTAATATTCTAAAGTAATTTTTGGTTCAATTTTTGCCCTTAAAGTTTTTTCTTAGTAAAAATGAGCACCCAAATTTTAGGATACTAAGTGCTACTAAAAAAAAATTTAGGGCACTGAATGCATCAAAATTATTTTAGGATACTGAGTACTATTGGAAAATTATTGTAGGTGTTGGATACATCTTAACCCTAACAATTATGCTGGGAACTGGAGTTATTGTCTAACACTAAATTCATGGTGGCAGGATATGAGGCTTGCCCTAGGATTAGCAGAATCTGTTTCACAATCTACTCCAATTGCTGCAGCTGCTAATGAGTTATATAAAGTTGCAAAATCCCATGGCCTTGGGGATCAGGACTTCTCTGCAGTCATTGAAACATTGAAAGCCAAACTGCAGAATTCTTCCAATGAATGACAACTGCTTGTTTTGATGGCAGACACTGGTTTCCCAGTAATGCAGCTCCAACAAATGAAGCTGCTCTGTTTTCACTCTTTTCTTTCAGAAAAATTAAATTTCCTCGTCGCTTTTTCTTAGGTCGACCTTTCTTCTTATTACAACTACACTGATGATGATGCTGATGCTGATGCTGATGCCATCCATGACACCAAGTTTTCTATTTCATTGTAGAGTTCATGAGCACAAATGAAGAATCCTCCTCCTCGTATACTAAAAAATCTACTGAAGTTAACATACTCCAGGATACTAACTAGTACTTAAAAAATACTTTATGATCTCTAAAAATTATTTTAGGATATTGAAAAATAGTTCAGGATACTAATTGATATTGAAAAAATATTTTAAGGTACTGATTAGTACTGCAAAGGTACTGATTAGTACTGCAAAGATACTTCAGGATACCGGTTGATACTAAAAAATACTTATAATCTTAAAAATATTTTAACATATTGAAAAAATATTTCAAGTACTGAATGGTACTAAAAAGATACTTTTAAGATAGTGAATGCTATTTTTTTATTTTTTTTTTTTGTAAAAAAGGAACAGTGTGCAATGCATTTGAAAGAAAAGGATGGCAATAAAAGGTAAGGGAAAAGGAGCAACACCGGACCTCAATAAAATACCCGTTGGGCCTCACTCAATTGATTAATAAATACTCCTCCCATTCTAATTATAGGAGCAAATTACTGAATTTGGGGAGATTAAGGAAAGAAGTTAAATTAGTTAATTATGTGTATTTTCCAAAAATACCCCTCTGAAAATTAAAAATTACATAAGACAAAATTAGTTGAATTGTAGCCGTGAACAGTGAAGTACTACTTTTGCGAGCTTGACTTTGGAATTCTCCTTCCGTGGCTACATTTTACATTATCAAACATTCATGCAATAACTTTTCCTCCTCTTGCCATTCAAGAAAGAGATAATCTTTTAATTTTTTTATTAGATTATATTATACTTTTTTATATTAAAAAGTATAATTTAGGTGTATATGACATTAATGAGTTGCAAACATTATTTACTTTATAAAATATATAGGTGTATTATTAAATTATTATTGTCTTTAATTATTATTGAGAAAGTATAAATAGGGGTATTATAGGAAAAAAATGACAAAAGTTAAAACTTACTCTTATAATTAGGACCAAAATCAACTCTAAAATTTGCTCATATAATTAGGACCGGAGGGAGTAGTTTTTTGAGCCTGAAAGTTACTTCCGTTTTTCATTAACTTAATGGTGTTAATAATTTTTTTAACCACATCGTAGAAGTTAAAAGTTTTAACATGAAACAAAATTAAATTAAAGGGATAAAATGAATTTTACGTCAATTTAAAGATTCAAAAAATATATTTTCCCCCTGTTTAAAATATCATTAATATTAATATCAGTTCTGTTAAAAAAAATAATATTAATGTCAGTGTAAGAATATAAAATGTACAATAAATCATACTAGTACTATTGTTTTTCATTATTAGTTGTACTTTACCATGTGACTCATTTAATTGCACACTAACTTACCATAATGGTATATTTTAATTTTAATTAAAAAATGTAATCATCCGAATATTTACCAGATTCCAATCCAAGATGCAATTAGGTTTTCTGATTTCGGCCAGGATTAGGCTAATTAAACGTGTTTTTCTCAGGCGGCCACATCACCGTTACCTAGTACAACTGACACAACCACTTCCTCACAACTCTATTGGTCCGTGTTCGCACGCGCTTCATTCGCACGTGCCGAGATTAATCACATTCTTCTACACTGCCGCACAAGTCACATCTTCCTCATCGTGCCGTCGCGCTTTATAAAAAATTCTCTCTTAAATCTTTTTTTCCCTCCCCTCTTACTCTTTCTCTCGCTTTTTTTTCTTTTCCTTCTCTGATTTTTCTCGTCATCCAAACAATCTCGTTACAATGAGTAACGATGCTTCTAAAAACGATGCCGTAGGCGTTTCTGAAGTTGACGCCGATCTCCCCGCTGCCGCAGCCGGTAATTTCAATCGGAACCCTTAATTTTATTTTGCCGTCATGTTTATCATCACTCGTATCTCTGTGTTCGTAATTTCCTGTTTTATGAATCTTTTATTTGATATTAGCATGAATTCTTCATCTTCCGGCTGCCGGAAGCTAATTTCTTCTTCTCCTTCTCCTTTATTTATTTTCCGGTGCTCGTTTACTTATCACCTTCCGTATAGTTTGTGTTCTATTTAAAACTAGGAATTTATTATTATTATTATAACTACTGGTACTGATTGAAGAATATGACATAAATTTAAAAACTTTTGTTTTTGTCTGTAGCTCTCAGTCCCGAGGATCGTGCTGATCTCGTTAATGCGCTGAAGGTAAGTTTTTATTGATATCCTCGTCCTTTTCTGTTGAAAAACAAGGTGAAATTTGACTGAGGACCGCCTTCTTGGTTGGTAACTTTTACTTTCGGGATGTGGGATGGTGATACTGTTGGCACAGTTTATCTAGAATTCTTTATTCGGTACTTTTTCATGTCCTAATTGTTTGGAAGAAACAAAGTTGGAGTCTTTTTTTTCTTGGAAATAAAAGTGGAGCCTATAGTTCATGGAATGAAAATAAATATCTACGCAAGCTAACTTCTCCTCAACCAAAGTTCTGCTATCAATATGCAATATTCACCAGTTTTTGTAATACATTTTTAACTAATTTGCGCTATGTCTACTGTTTTTGCAGGATAAACTTCAGCTCTTGGCTGGGCAGCATGTGGATATCCTTGACACACTGTCACCGAAAGTCAGGGAACGCGTGGACGTTCTGAGAGGTCTGCAGGTATGATGTTCTTGGAAAATTTAGATCCCCGGATGAAGTAGAGAAATAGGAAGAAGGTTGTGGGACCCACCTGTAGAGTCCATGTGTAGAGGTGGGGCCCACTATTCTTGCCATGTCTCTCTATTCCCCAAGGTGAAATAGTTCAGAGGTTCTCAAATCTCAATTCTGCCAACTATTTCTATTCCTCATAGTGTTCGTTGTATTTAATAGCTTATATATATATTTTTTACAACTGATTTTTTAGCATTGTTTAAGTCTTATAATTACTGTGGTATTTATAATTACTAGGGGACAAGGCTTAGTTTAAGTCTTACTAGTGGGTCGGCTTTGTTGTTGAAGTCTTATAATGACTGCGGTATTTGTAGCTTAAAGTGTGTGTGTGTGAGGTTTGCATTCTTTCATGAACCAAGTCAAGTTCTTTCTGTTTTAAGTTTTGATTAAAATGGTGATAACAGAATTTAGCTTTTGTGACTCAAACAGGTTGAGTTAGTCTGATTGATCTCAATGTCATGTTGCAATATTTTATTACTCAGTTGCTTGAAGCCTCAGTAATGTTTGACATGCCATGCTTTTAAATTCTCAGTCTCGTCTTGTCTATATCCTTGTGAGTTTATTGCCTCAGTAGCAATTGCAGTGAATTAGCATGTAACATATGGTTTTGTTGTCATGGGGGCTATTTTTGTTATGCTCCTGAATAGAGTCTATTTCCTCTGCTTCTGTCAATGAAGTATCATTTTATAATTAGTTAGGGTTAGGTACTCAAATGAAAGCTTCTGTTTTTTTTTGCCTCGCAGAGCCAACATGATGAGCTGGAAGCAAAGTTTTTGGAGGAGAGAGCTACATTGGAAGCTAAATACCAGAAGCTTTATGAACCACTTTACACAAAGGTGTGTATATTATTAATTGTTAGTGAGTTTCTGGTCTTGTGTATTTGTTAGATGGCTTTCTGGCTTCTAAGATTGTTTTTTTGCTCTAATAGATTTTGTAATTTCATGGGCTATGTTCTAAAGTCTATTTATTCACAGAATTACATATGCTATTGCTTTACAGTTAATTCAAATAATTTTTGTTCTCTTGAATTTTTCCGACGGTTGCTATAGAGGTATGAAATTGTCAATGGCATAGTTGAGGTTGAGGGAATTACAGATGAAGCAGGGACAGACAAAGAGAAATCTACGGAAGGTAACTCTTATTCTCTGCTCTTGCTTACTCATACAGTCACTGGCATTGATGTTTAATACTATTCTGGATTTTCCTTGCAATCAGAGAAAGGAGTTCCAGGCTTCTGGCTAACTGCAATGAAGACCAATGAGATGCTGACCGATGAGGTAGTGGAATTTATTGTTTTCTGTATGGTTTTCATCAACTGAAGCATCATAGATACATATAATTGATTTTTTTTTTTTTCCTGGAGTAGATCACTGAACGTGATGAAGGAGCTCTCAAGTATCTTAAGGATATCAAGTGGAGTAAACTTGACGATCCCAAGGGTTTCAAGCTGGAGTTCTTTTTTTCTACGAATCCATATTTTAAGAACTCTGTTCTGACAAAAACATATCACATGATCGATGATGATGATGATCCTATTTTAGAAAAAGCAATAGGGTAACTAATACCACTTAATATTCTCATGTTTTTTTTTATGTTGATATTCTATGCATATCTTATGTTGTTTTATTTTATAGAACGGAGATTGAATGGTATCCAGGAAAGAACTTGACGCAGAAGATTTTAAAGAAGAAGCCAAAGAAAGGGTCAAAGAATGCTAAGCCAATCACAAAAATAGAACAATGTGATAGTTTTTTCAACTTTTTCAACCCACCCCAGATCCCTGAAGAGGAGGAGGATATCGATGATGATGCTGTAAGTTGCTATTAGTTATTTATTTTATTGGATGTTGCAGAATTATTTTTAAGAATAATTGTCTTTTTTGTGTATATTGTGATAGGTTGAAGAGCTTCAGAACATGATGGAACATGATTATGACATTGGGTAATGATCATAGTTATTTCTTACATGCTTTTGCATCATTTGTAAATTGTTTCATTCCAATTATATTTTCTGGGTGACAATATGTGTCATGAGAGCAAAATGGTTGCTAGATTACTCTTCAAATTCACAAAACTGAAAAAAAAAAAAAAACAGAAGAAAAGAAAACGCTGTGCTTCATTTCGGTGATCTGATAATGAAGTTAAAAAGATTAGAATGTATGAATCATGAATTGACCTGTGGAAAGCATTGTTGGATTTTGCAGAATCTTGTGACAATAGATTTATCCAAAAGAATGTTCATGGTGGTGTATTATTTTCTTGTCTTGAGTTGTAATTTACCTTGGTGTAATATGCAGTTCTACAATTCGGGATAAAATTATTCCCCATGCTGTGTCATGGTTTACTGGGGAGGCAGCACATAATGACTTTGAGGATATGGAAGTTGATGATGAAGATGACGATGATGATGAAGATGAAGATGACCACGATGAAGATGATGACGGCGATGATGAAGAGGAAAGCAAAAACCCGAAGGTACTGCATGTTTCTTATTTGTCTATAGAGGTTAACAAGGTAAAAAGTGGCATGATGTGTGATCTCCGAAGCTTGTTCAATGGTATAAGATACCACTGAAAATAGTGTCCTCGTATGACACTTTAGTATTTAGGATAACATACATTATCTTGAATCTCATATACGGAACCTAAACATCCTGTACACTGCCTTGTATTAAAGATGTTTTTCTATACCTGACCAGTATTTAAGATATCAAGGTCCAGATAATGAGGCACTAAATGCCTGGGCAAAAAAAATATGAGGCACTAAATGGTTCTTATATTTTCAATCATTTATGTTATATCTAATTTATGATCAATGCTTTTATGGATTTTGCTGCAGAAAAGTGGCAAGGCCAGGCCTGGAAAGGGTCAGCGAGGTGAACAGCCACCTGAATGCAAGCAGCAGTAGGGCCTGGGTCGCACGTGGCAGACATAGATAGGTTTAGCGTCAGTGGAGTAAATAATGTGAAAAGTTCTAGTTTACTTTTGTCAAATTTTACAAGTTACAATGGAAATTTTTACTGTTTTTTTTTTTTAGTTGATTTTTTTGGCCACATGATATGAGGTTTTCTGGGTTTGGCTGTGATGTGGATTTTATTTCCATCATCTTTGAAGTTAGAAGTATTTATGTGTGCTTTCACTGATTTGTCCATATTTGTCGGGTAATATCCGACATTGTACATATATTCTTACATTACTCTCTGCTTATTCTACAAAAGTTCAAATTCTGTCGACTTGTCTGTGTCAAAAAGAACAATTAAAAGTTACAACCATGGGATCAGGGTAGTTAGAATGAAGAATCATGCAATCCCAGTGAAAAGCAGCCACAGCCCACAAGACACAAGTTGCCTTTTATTTATTCTATCTTATCTATTTTTTGAGGCCCTATTACTTACCTTCTTAAAATTAAGAAAATTAGAAAGAAATGTTATTTTTTTGCCAAATTAAAAAATTTATAAAATTACCCCTTAATTAGTATAATTTGTTGGGTGATATGAAAAAGCTATTATAAAGAGGCTAGATCATCTTTTTGCTATTAGTTCTATATATTTCATTATGCTTATTAAAGAATCCTTTATGTTTTTACCCAAAAAAAAGAAGAATCCTTTATGAAGGACCAACGATAGATTTTTATCATCGTTAATTTTAGTGGCAGAGGATACACTTGTGGAGCAATGATAGATTTTTAAGCTTTGTGCTGGTATGATGATCTTCTTCCCCGTTCCTTGTGTGTACTGTATGAGCACTTTATGTAATGTTTATGATTTCACTGTTCATCATTTACGTCAACCAACAAGCCCTGTTCCTACTGAAATGCTTGTCGTTTACACCCAGTTGATGGCTGCCTCTGCTTCTTCTTCCCAAAGTACGTTGGGAAAAATATGATGTGTTTATAAGCTTTAGAGGTTCAGAGACCAGTACTGGGATTCTTGGCCATCTGCGAAAGGAACTGTGCCAAAATCATATTGATGTGTATGTGAGAGGAGAAGAAATATCACCAACACATGGAAGCAATAGAAGGATCAATGATATCATTGCTGATATTCCCAAAAGACTATGCTTCTTCCTAGTGGTGCTTAGAAGAGCTTGTCAAAATCATGAAATGCATGTTCTCAGCAATCTCTCTCAAACGTGTCCAGTAATTGAATATCTTTTTCAGTATTCTTTAGTGAATGTGATCTCCTCTTCCATATTGTTATGCATAATGCTAACATAGTATATTTGATTAACTAACAATGAAAATTAATTTAGACAACGGTTAACACGATGTAGCTACAATTTGAAAACTTGCAGGATAAAAAAATCAAACCCAAAAAATTTCCAGGATATTGCTCCTAAATCAAATTTTTTGAGATAAATTTACACCTTAACTATAAATAATTATATTATGAAGCATATTCTGGGCCAAAACAATAATGAATCCTGCTAAAATATTGCCCAAGAGTAACATAATGATATTTGGAAAACACTGATGGGTGTGAAATCATCTTCCATGTGCCCAAATCGTCAAAAACAAAATCATAAATTAATAAAATATTAAATTATTTTTAAAGTGAGTGTGAAACAGGGAAAGCATCTTTATGTATTCAAATTGTCCTCCTTTTTTTTTTTTTGACAACATGTATTCAAATTGTTAAAAGAAGCAGAACATCTTCCCATAATTAGTACCGTCAAAAGATATTTTAATTAAGGGTTAAGGTGCAAAAATAGACATGTGCTTTTCTCCGAGCGCCAAGAAGAAATACTTTTTAGGCAGTAAAATT
Source organism: Acacia pycnantha (assembly GCA_025563575.1). NCBI lineage: Eukaryota > Viridiplantae > Streptophyta > Magnoliopsida > Fabales > Fabaceae > Acacia > Acacia pycnantha. The sequence goes on from JAMWYP010000458.1 coordinate 91,776, forward strand.
ATGTGGTTACAAATTAGGTGCAAAAATAGCGTTTGACCGTTAAGTTTGACTTTTGATCGTTAAGTTTGACTTTTTTTGCTGACTGGACGATGACGTGACATTTCAAATATTTTTTCAGTATCCTTTTAGTACCGGTCAATACCTGAAATATTTTTTCAAGATCCTAAAATAATTTTTCAAAATTATGAAATATTTTTTTGTACCAATCAGTATCCTGAAAATACTTTTTAGTATCGCAAGACTCAAATATTTTTTTCAGTATCCTTTTAGTACCGATCAATACCTAAAATATTTTTTCAAGATCCTAAAATTATTTTTGTACCTTTGAAATGTCACGTCATCGTCCAACAAGAAAAAGTCAAACTTAACGGTCAAACGCTATTTTTGCATCTAATTTGTAACCACATAGTTACTTTTGTATCTGAAAAAAACATTTGCTACTGGCGCTCCTCGGAAAAAAGCACATGTCTATTTTTGCACCTTAACCCTTTAATTAATATTATAAAATTTTAAAAGTTAATAAAGGTGCTTGAAATGAGCGTCCATATTGTTTTTTTCTTCTTCTTAGTTTTACAACTAACTCAAGTCAAGTCGGGCGAGCCACAAGGAGTTGGAAAAAAATATATGTATTTGATTCTATTTTTTCCGGTTCTTAATATATATAAAACCCAATTGGGTTTTTTTTTTTTTTGGGAGAGATTTAAGGAAGTTAAATAAAGGATTTTAAAGTATTTTCATTTATTGTTCTTTTCCAAACTAAATGGCATGACTTTTAAACTGATATAATTCAATAATATGTAACATATGTTATGATTAAGTAATTTATTTAATTTCTTCCATTTCTAAAAAAAAAAGGTGTCAAATAGTATATTAAGGAAGGGAGAAAGTATATAAAAAACAATCGAGATCTGAGCCAAACCATGCATGGACAGTGGAGGAACAAATGAGTGAAAAGCAACGCCACAGCCCACAGCAAGTCAACAAATTAAAGCAACGATTTATTTTATCTTTATTTTCTCTTTTAGAGCTTATGACAAATGGAGGAAACGCGCAGAAGCCAACTTGCTATTTTAAATTATTTAACATTCTTTCTATGTTCTCACGAAGACAGTATCGATAAGGAATTTTCCCAGAGACCTTGTTCTTCATTCATAAATTGGATTGCTCTAGTCTACACAGGCATTACCACTATTTCTATTTGTTTTCGAGACAAGGTTCGATAGATCTGGTGGGTATGATCAAGGTCTCGATCTGGGTATGATCATCTTCTTCCTTCGTCCCTCATGTAATTGAGATGTCTATGTTTGAACTATTCGTCACAAACGTGTCAGAAAAAGCTACATGCACATGTTCCTGATGAGTTCAGTGATGGTGGTCTGTTTTATATTCTGAATTTCCATTCTACAAGGTAGATAAACTTCAATTAATGGGAATGCTCTTTTTCCTTCTTCTTTTTTATTTTTTTGGCAGAGAATGAAAGCACTTTAGTTCCTTCTTTGGTCGTCATGAGTAATAGAATGATAAGGATTTAATAAAAAAACTGTAAGGACCCGATTCAAAATTTGGTTAAGTATAAGGATTGCCGGATTAATTTTCTGTTATAGTATTTGTACTTGTGATTCTCAACCATTGTTGTTAGAGGATAACTTTTCTACGTTTATTTATTTATTTATTTATCCTGTTTATGGGTCTGAACAATTGTAAATGAGCAATCCTATTGTTTGATAGTAGAGGAGTTCGTGTGCATGGGATGAAAGAATTAAACATGAAAGAATCGCTTCAACTTTTCTGTTTTTCAAGTAAGGCCATCCTTCGGGCAAAAAAAAAAAAAAAAAAGTAAGGCCATCCTAAACAAGGATACCAAATGCTATCAATGCAGGCAATTGAATATGCAAGAGGCCTTCTTCTAGCATGAAAAGTTTTGGGTTCATATTTAAACTCCAGAAGTACAAAGGCATGGGAGAGTGCCCTTAAAAAATTGAGAAAGTATCCTTATGTGGAAATTCTGTATTGAGGGTGAGTTATGATTGACTTGATATACTAGAAAAGAGTATATTTTTAGACATTGCATTCTTATTCAAGGGAGAGGGAAAAAAAAAAAAAAAAGGAAGATATTATAAGGGTGCTAGATGTGTGTGATGACTTCTACGTGGATTGTGGAATAGATAGCCTTCTAGGTAAAGCTCTCATAAATATTTCAAGAGACAATAGAATATAAATTCATGATTTGTAATAAGAAATGGTTGAAGAAATAGTTTGTGATGAATCTAGAGAGCATCCTGAAAGACAAAGTCGATTAAATGATGCAAAGAAAATTCAAGATGTATTGAAATATAGCAAGGTAAGAGAAGAATGCATTAAGTTTTTCATTCATTATTTCATTGAAATTTTTTGAAACTCTACTTGTTTAACAATATTTGAGTTTTGTTATATTAGGGAACTGATGCAATTGAAGGCATTACATTGAACCCATATGAGCTTGAACATGACTTATACTTGAGTGCTGACACTTTCTAAAAAATGAGTAATTTGAGATTTCTCAAGATCAACCCTCACCTAATGAAGATCGGATTCCAAACATTATATTCATTTACTTCAACTTAAGCCTTGTTTCCACTGTCAACATAATCTGTGTAGGTTTATTAGCTTCAATGAAAAACTTATTGATCTTGTTCAGTTAACGGCTGCTTCTGCTTGTTCCCCGGTTAATTATATATACTCCCCTTCCCCTAAATCCATCTCTAATGTTATATTACTATTTCAAAATTATATTAATTGCTATTTATATCGCTTATTTCCTTTCAAATTTAATTATTTGAACCCTGCCACTTTTTAAAAAAATTTATTGCTATATTTTGGCCACCTTAATTGTCATACTCCTTGTAATTACGACATTTATCAGAGTAATACAACGAAATTCAGTGAACAATACATGTATAGAATAGCACACTAATAATTATAAACATTCTTGGTTATGTACAGGAATAATCTATAGAGTCCTCAATACATTAATCCATAAACATTAATGCCAAAATATTACAGTTTCAAAATAAAAGTAACTAAACAAAACTAATAGTTCTACAGCTCCAACTAATGATCAAACAACAACCTCAATATTCTACACTTGCTGCCTTTCCTTTGGAACCTTGTGTGCCTTTCCTTTGGAACCTTGTGTGCCACCATGACCATGCCCAGTTCCTATGCCCTTGGGAACATTTGAGATTCAATTTGAACCCAAAAATAACAATTAATTCATAGACAGAGTATCAACAGTATATGAAAGTTAACTAATATAAATAGTCCACATAGAGTAAAGTACTCAGAACACGTAATATTATATATAGCCAAACTAGCATGTACATATCACTTAACCATACGCTAGGTACGACAAATTGGAATGTATCGGAAGTCCTCCTGTACGTCGGGTTCTTAATCGGAAGTACCCCAAGTCGCCTGAATGCAACTAGGTTAGCCACCTAAGGACTACCGTCCAATAGGTTTTTGTCACGCCCTGAAAACTAAGGGGCGACTGATACAAAATATGAGTGGACATACATTCCTAAAGCCTTAAACTTATATATGGATATTAAATAATACTCATAATACCATTAACAAAATCATAACTAGAACAATAACACTAAGTGTGCTTAAACCATTTTAAATTCATATATAATAACATACCTCATATAATCAAAATATTAAGTCCCTTATAGAAATTATGGGCAAAGTCTCCTCTATAAATCAAATCTCCCAAAATTTTTACAATGACCTGGATTTTCATAGTAGCATTCAGAGAGCTATGCTCCACTATAGCATATACATATATACATATATTCCAAATTACAAGGGAAGACAAAGATCCTACCTAAAGACTACGTGGAGCATCTAAACTACAGATGTTAATACAAAAATGAAAACATAACTTCACATACACTAGCGGTTGTTCCAAAATATATCTACAAGCTTGGTCAGCAATGACAGTCTTCCTCCCCAATGCACATGACTGTTTTCTGTAATTACTCTAATGATAACACCATCAAATTCAAGTCCCAATACCTTAATCGTTATTTTCGAATGGGGAACTACAATTCGGATCATGTTTTTAAATGGTATCACAATTTTACCCGAAGTGAAGCCCCAGCAAGTTATCATGAAAGGATCGCAGGTGAATTCTCTGCTACTTAGGAGGTTTGATGATCTTGAGTTTATTGAGTCTGATGTCTCCATCAAAGCACGGGGAGTGAGCCCAGTATATGCATCAGAGAGCGAGTTCGGGTTGGATAAGAAAAGAAAGAAAGATGCACGTCTTGATGACTTTGTATCCATGAGGAAACAAAAGCACCGCAGAGACTTCCAATTTGTTTGGTTATCTTTACAGGTACCTCTCGCTTTATAAGATCAACTTTAATGCACAATTGCATCCACACACACACACACATATATATATATGTATGTTAAGTTGTATTCAGCACCCTAAAAGCATTTTTCCGATCGCTCTCCCTAACTTCTGCTCTCCAAATTCTGTTTTCTTTTAAGGAAGTTGAGTTCCATGGCTCGTTTGGTAGTATATATCGTCTATTCATGTATTCTATCCATCCAGCTCTGTAATGTAGTCAATTTCTTTGGTTCATGTGAATTGCTGCTGTGCTACTTACTAGTGTTTATGAATTCAAATAAATCTGAAATGCATTCTCGCACATTTAGGAATTATGACAAACCTTGTACATACGATGAAAAGAAATATAGATGCCATGTATCATATATTTCACTTATTCAATATAATCCAATTATGAACACAAGCATGTCAAGCATCTGGCTTTTTCAGATAAATTTGTCTCTGACCTACTTTCGTTAATAATTTATATAGAAGAGAGTTGAACATGAATCTGGTTGATGATATTAAAAGGTTTTGATGAAAAGGATATAACTAGTGATTAACAAGGTGAAAAATGGTATGATGCAGTGTGATCTCCGTTGGTTATTTAATGGTATGAGATAGTGATACCACCGAAAATAGTGCCCTTGCATGATACTTCAGTATCTAGAATGTCATACATTACGTGAATCTCATTTACGGAACCTAAGCATCTTGGACACTACGTGGTATTTAAGATATATACTTTCATCCCTCTAGCTAATAATATAAGAACTATTAGAAGGGCTGGGGTTAGTCTTAAATATAAGATGTTAGTCCAGTTAATTTGTTGCCTCTTACATTTATTGTTAGGGTTTTCCCTAACTAATAAACTCATATAATTTAATGTTACATATAGGTATTTTAAAATCATACATTTATTAATTAATCAATTTATTTCATTTTCTTATTTTACCTAAATTAGTTAAGTAACTCTCATATTAAGGATGGGGAATAATATTATTTTCTTTTGCCAGACAAGCATTGAAGATATCAAGGTCAAGATACTTTCTGGGAAAAAAACAAAACAAACAAATCAAGGTCAAGATACTGGGGCACTGAGTGCTTCTTATGATCAATATGATTATATGGTTTTTACTGCAGAAAAGTGGTAGGAAAGGTCATCCTGGTGAAGAGCCTCCTGAATGCAAGCAGCAGTACGTAGAACGTGGCAGACATAGATAGGTGGTGTCAATGGAGTAAATACTATGGAAACTTCTCGTCTACTTTTGTCAAAACTTACAAGTTAGAATGTAAATTTTTACTGTGTGGGCGTGAGGTCTTTTTTTAAGGTGATTTTTTGGGCACATGATGAGGTTTTCTGGGTTTGGCTGTGATGTGGTTTTTATTTCCATCTTCTGTTCTTCTTTGAAGTTGGAAGTATTTATGTGTGCTTTATCCATATTTGTCGGCTATTATACGACATTGTATATATATATATATATATATATATATATATATATATATATATATATATATATATATATATATTTGAAAATAAACATACCGAGTATTGAGGGTGAAGTTTCAAAGAGAATTTGAGTCCTCAAATGGAGAAACAACCATCAAGCAAATAAGAAATGCAAAAACAAAAACAAACAAAACATCTCAAAACTGTTTTGGTTTTTTTGGTATTTTAAAATAGATTTCTTTTTTTAAAAAAAAATACCTAACTGAAAACAAATTACCAATCATTTTTTTTTTTAAAAAAAAACAAAAAACTGTGTTCAAAACCAGAAAACAAAGCAGGCCAATATTTCTCTGATCATCTTTACTGGTACCTCTGGCTATTTTCACTTATTATATGCTCAGCTTTGTTGTATAATTGCATCCATTTTGAATTGATCTTTTACTCTTACATATACAATGAATGCAAAATCTTGAAGAATGAGGCACTTAGTTTGTAATATGTATATATAAGTCTACTGATATGCTTGAATAATCAATTTCGTCATGACTCTCGTACAAGGATTTCATTGATATATGTACGAATGCCCAAGTTAAGTCATAAACGTGACAGTAAGTACTTTGTTTTTAAGTTGTTGCATTCTATAGCCTTTGCTGATTACTATTTCAACTATTTTCTATCCATGGGCTTGTGCAATCAAAAATTGAAGAGATCATGGATAAGTGATTTTTTATGCTTTAGTCCCCTGCTCTCCAAATTCTGTTTTCTTACAAAGTTGAGTGCTATATCTCGTTTGCTCTCCAACATAGTAGAATATATATAAAGCTGGTTGTTGCTATTTTGGTTTTGCAGGATAAGGCGGCATTGATGTGTCACCCTAAACTCAAACTCCAGCAAAAGCAATTGCCATCAATGTCTGAGATGGAGATTACTCAGCTATTCTAGTCCTGCTCCTTCACGGCTACTCAAATTTTAATTTCAAAATGGAGGTAAATGCTTCACTCTCTTTCCCCTCCATATTTATTGTACTTTTGATCTTTTGAAATCGTGAATATATGTGTGTGTGTTTATATATGGGAGTAAGGACACTGTTTAAAGCTTGTTACATCATATAGTTATCACTGATTCTTATTGCGTTTGCTAGCTCGCTCACTATCCGTAGTTGAACTTATAGAATTGTTTAAATCTAAAATTCTGAAACTAAGCAGATTTGGAAGTAGGAATGCAATGGAAGCCAAAGATAGGGATGAAATAGGATTGATAATAATGCATATACCAAGATGACTATGTTCTCAGACATATTTTCTTAAACTACTGTTCATCAGAAATGAGTCTCATGTACGTAACACAAAGTCTAAGATAAGGCATACTAATAAATATTTCAACTTGCTTTAAATTTTATTATGTACATTGGCATTATTGATTATTGATTTTCTTTTCGACTTGTCATGGGTAGGTTTTCTAAGCAGTTATAATTGCAATTGTGCTTAGGAGAATGAGAAGAATGATGTCAGAAATGCTTCTTTTTCAACCCAAAATTTGCTCCTTTCCCAAAGATATTTCCTGTGAAGAGAATATATAGGACTAAAATGAGGCTTGTTGCTTGGTCCTTCCTCTTTCCTACAAATATTGGGGAGAGCATAATGAAGTCCATTCCTTGTAACTTAGAGCACAAGAATGTGTTCATCTTATTGTGATGAAACAAAGCTAAAAACTAAGTCTGGCTTTCAGAGTTTTATAATACTCGTACCTACCTTTCTCGCCGATGTAAATTATTACTTATTCAGTGCAACATCTAAAAAAATAAACCAGTTACATAAAAAATGTTGCCTAATACAAATCCAATATAGGATGGAAACAACAAGAAAGAATTTTTCCCCCCTTGGGATAAAACAAAATTGGCTTTGAAGATTTCATCCATTCATAGAACTTGCCAGTTACCTACGCCGGCTGTTTATTTAATTAATTAAAACTGCATTAATTACTGTCTAATCAGACGTTGCTAATGCTCAGTTTTCCAGTGAAGGCTTGACATTGATCCATCCAGGTATGATCATCTTCTTCCTATTCCTTCTTCCAACCCAAAATTTGCTTCTTTCCCATCATTATTTCTTCTAAAGAGCATTGATTGGACTAAATTGAGGCTTTGAAGATTTCATCCTTTCATAGAACTAAACAAAATTGGCTTTGAAGATTTCATCCTTTCATAGAACTTAACAATTACCTCTGTCGGCTGTTTGTTTCATTAATTTTCTAATTCTGTAGAAAAATACAAAGATTCAAAACATGATACATGTAGGATTGACTCAGTTTTAGGTTCTTTCTATAGTCGCTGAAGACCGAGATTCTATGGCGGCTTCTTCGTCTTCCTCCTCCCAAGTTCCTCCAACAAAGTATGATGTTTTCATCAGCTTTAGAGGTTCAGACGTGAGATTTGGTTTTCTTAGCCACTTGAGGAAAGAGTTGCATGAAAAGCAGATAGATGTCTATGATGATGAGAGGCTGGAGAGAGGAGAAGAAATAGTACCTGCCCTTTTTGAAGCAATAGAAGGATCAATGATGTCATTGGTGATATTCTCAAAAGACTTTGCTTCTTCAAAGTGGTGCTTGGAAGAGCTTGTCAAAATCATGGAATGCAAGGAAACCAATGAACAAATCGTAATACCGGTTTTCTACGATATAGATCCATCACATGTTAGGCATCAAACAGGTTCTTATGCAGATTCATTTGCCAAACATGAAGAGAAGTTCAATTTTTTATATCATTTTATAGTTCCAATCTTTTATCTTTGTCATGTGCTGTTGCTAATTTTCCCTTTTCCCCCTCATTATTTACACATGCTAGAAACGAATGTAATCTTGTTGATGAAATAGTCAAAGATATCCTTGATAAGTTGGAAGAAAAAGTCCCAATCAAGCCAAAGCATCTAGTTGGGTTTGATGAAATTTTTTCTAGTGTTGAATCATTCATGAAAATTGAATCATTAGAAGTTCGAATCCTTGGAATTTGGGGAATGGGGGGTATAGGCAAAACAACTCTTGCCCGTGCTATGTTTGACAAATTTTCTTCCCAATTTGAGAGTTCTTACTTTGTGGAAAATGTGAGAGAAGAATCAACAAGGATTAATGGATTGAAATATTTACTTGAGAAAATTCTTTCTGTACTACTAAATGAAGAAAATCTCGCAGTGAAAGGAGAGGCCAACATGTTCACTAAAAGAAGACTACAACATAAGAGAGTTCTTTTGGTACTTGATGATGTGGACGCAACCAACCAATTACAGTATCTAATAGCAGAAAATCTTTGCTTGGGATCAAGTAGCAGAGTCATCATAACAAGTAGAGATAGGCATGTTCTTAAAAGTGGAGGAGTTCATGAGTTGCATGAGGTCAAAGAACTAAACAATGAGGCATCACTAAAAATTTTCTGCTTGCATGCTTTCAAGGAAGGCCATCCTAAAATGGGATATGAACAGTTATCAAAACAAGGAGTTAAATATGCTAGAGGCCTTCCCTTAGCATTAAAAGTTTTGGGTTCATATTTGAATTCTAGAGATGTGAATATATGGGAAAGTGCTCTAAAAAAATTTCAAAAGTATCCTAGTGTGGAAATTCAAACTGTGTTGAGGGTGAGTTATGATGCATTGGATGAAATAGAGAAATGCATATTTTTAGACATTGCATTCTTCTTCAAAGGACAGAAAAAAGATGATATTACCAGGGTACTAGATGCTTGTGGTTTTTATGCACATTGTGGAATACAAAATCTTGTAGATAAATCCCTCATAACTATTTCAAAAGATGACATAATAGAGATTCATGATTTACTACAAGAAATGGCTGAAGAAATAGTTCGTGAAGAATCTAGAAAACATCCTAGATGTCGAAGCCGATTAAATGATGCTGAGGAAATTCATGATGTACTAGAAAATAGCCTGGCAAGAGAGGTACATTAACTTTGTTTTTCTATTCATTATTTGATTGAAGACTTTTTAAACTCCACCCTTTAATATGATGTGATTTTTTTCATGTTAGGGAACTAGTGAAATTGAAGCCATTGTATTGAATGGAGGCAAATTTGAAAAGCCCTTGTGCTTGAGTGCAGACGCTTTCCAAATGATGACAAATCTAAGATTACTACATATCAATTGTGAAGTGTATATTCCTATGGATTTGAAGCTACCTTCTAAGAAACTTAGGTACATTAATTGGAACCATTATCCTTCGGAGTCCCTGCCTTTGGGATTTTATCTGGAGAAACTCGTTGAAATACATTTGGAAAATAGCAAAGTCAAAAAACTGTGGGATGGTGTGCAGGTAATTTTGTGCGTGTGTGTGTGTGAATTTATGGTTCAGTTTTCCAATCTAGATAATTCAATAATTATGAGGGCTAGCATCTCCAGTAACTTTTATCTTTAAATTATCACAGGATCTTAAGAATCTAAGGATCTTAAATCTCAGCTCCAAAGTGTTGGAGGAGTTGCCTGATTTCTCAAGGGCGCCTAATCTTGAAATAGTGAGCCTCAGAAATTGTCAAAACTTGTGCAGTGTTCATCCCTCTATCTTATCTCTTCCTAAACTTGTTTCTTTGGATCTAAGTTTTTGTTTTCAACTAAAGAGTCTTCACAGTAAGAATCCTTCGAAATCTCTCAAGCATCTCGAGTTGGAAGGATGCTATGATCTCGAGGAATTTTTGTTGCATTGTCATCATCAGAAATAAGAATTTTAAACTTACTAAGTACTAGAGTGAAAACATTGATCTTTCCTAATGGAGGGTTCAATAAACTTGAAGAGCTACGTATCGGTGGGTTTCTCAAGAGCTTTCAAATAAATAAGTGTTGCTTGACATCGCTTAAAGTACTTTCCTTTGGTGGTATGAAAGAAGGAAGTAACAATAGGAAACTGGGCATCTTGTTTGATAGCTTACATTCTTTAGAAGAATTATATTTGAGGTCATTGGTGGTTTCTGAGATCCCTGACAATATTAGTGCCCTGCCCTTGTTGAAGATTCTTTCACTAGAAGGAAGCAGTGTGATGAGTTTGCCTACTAGCATCAAGAATCTCTCAAAACTGAAACAACTTATTTTGAGCAGATGCAGGTGGCTTAGGTCCTTACTAGAACTTCCACCTTCCATTACTCATTTGGATGTCAGTGAGTGCATATCTTTGGAAACCATTGAGTTCAGCTCAACAACTTGGATGTTAGAATACTATGAGAAAGCGAGATTGTCATTTTCATTTGAAAATTGTGTGAAGTTGGGATTTGCTAATCGTGATGTCACAGAATTTGCTCATTTCTCGCTGATTAGAGCAATACACAACAATTTTTGTGGTGCTAGAGTTTGTTACCCAGGAAGCACAATTCCAAAGTGGCTCAGATACACTCAACCTACAAGTTCTTCCATTACTATTGAACTTGCACGTGCTTCTTCTGACGATTTGTTGGGTTTTATTTGTTGCTGCCTTCTTCCTCAGTATGAGATAGACAATGATGAATCCTTAGCATTGTACAAGATGTTCAGCTGTGAAGATGGAGAGATCAAATCTATGACAAACTTAGTGTCCAATCTAAGCAATGAATTGAGAATGGATCACATTTTGCTATGGTATGAACCTTTAGTACGCACATCAAACGGAACTCACAACAAAAGAGAAGATGATGAGGGAATCACTTCTAAGTTTGACTTTCATTTCTATCTTGAAAGATATATTGAGACTGGATTAATGACTAATATTGAGAGATGTAGCATAGCACATTGGTGCCGAGTTTGCCCAATATATGCCTCAGAATGTTACAACATAGTTGAACAAATGGAATTGGAGAGGAAGAAGGGTGCAAAAGAAAGAGGTCTCATCATTTTGATGATTTATTGCTTTACAATATTGGAACTTAAATAGGATGCATACAGTACTCAGGTAAAAGAAAAGCTCCCTGGCTAAAAACTAATACATGTTTCCCTCTTTCCCTTAATAGGTCCTTTGATTTTATGAGATCAAGGAGTAGATATTGTTATGCTCCTTGAAATAAGTTTCATTATGTATTTTTAAGAGTACAATGCTTACTATTTATAATCCTATTGCTATGTTGTTTCTTGTCCTTTTTTCTCAAAATTGAACTCATTTGTTTTCAATAATTGTGCTGCTACGAGTAGGTTTGTGTTAACTCTTAGAAATTGACAACATTTCAGCATATTTTCTGTCTCTTTTACCTATTTTGGGCTTAAAGTATGCATAGAAAATGAACTTTATAGAAGAAAATGTGCATATCAAAATATCAAGCAGGAAGAGCTTGGGAGAGAGATTGGGACAATCTTGGAGGCTTGGGTGCTCAACCTAGGAGTGATTTTGGGGTTTTCACCTTGGTTCTTCCTCTTTTCTCCTCTTTTCCTCTTAACTTATTCATGTATTCACTAGCTTTGTTTAGAATCTCTTTGTATTTGAACATGAGTAGCTAAATCTTTCATTCTAGGGTTCTTTTGACCCTTTGTATGGATTAATACTTGAATATTCCTCTCTTTTGGTAGATAAATATATATGTGTGTTGATTTCAACCTTGACTTAACGCTTCTAAGTGATTAGCCTCCATTTAGATGATTTATTCATAGGTTTTGACTGAGAGAGTAATCTAGGTGTAGAACTTGATTGAAATCATGCTTGTCTTGAAGTTTACTTGATAAATAGATGGTTTGTTGGTAAAATAGAGATATATTTACTAATCTTGCATTGTCACATTAGGGTTGTTGCTTAAATATTGATTCTCATTAATTGTAGCAAGAGATTGTGCATTTTAATGAAAAGAGAAACTTGATTTTGACTTGAGAGAGCAGGTCAAGTGTTTTAAAACCTTAGACTAACACATATATGTATTAAAATGCTACTAGAGAGGAAATTAACCAAGTTTTATGAAATGCAAAAGGGGAAGAAGAACCCTAGGCTCTATTATCCTTGAAGTCAAAGAGTCATTTGCCTTTATCAATTTTAAGTTTTCGAAATAGTCTTTTAAAATTCTCATTTCAACTATACTCAAAACTTTGTTTTAGCTCAACTTGATAAAATTCACTAAGCCTTTTGTTTGACCAATTTGTTAAACAAATCTTCGTGGAAATGATACTTTACTTATCACTTTATACTTGCGAAACTTGTGCACTTGCAAGGCGAACAGTTTCCATTTGGAAAAATTTAATGTTATTTCTTCCGTAGCAAAACTCCAATGATGAAGCAGTATAGGTACTTTGTCTAAAACTAGGTTTGCTGTATGGTTTTGTGTCATTAGTCCCACATTGATTGAAAGAAAAGCCTTATAAGGCCTTGGGCTCTCCAACTCCAATGGCTAGCTTTTGAAGTGTGGCTCTACTAAAGCTTTGTGCTTGTTACATTTTGATTATTGTTGTTGATCTCTTTACTTTTCTTTCATTCCATGCCCTTGCTCACAATTATGTCCATTCTAGTGAGGAATCAACCTATCAAGAGTAAGTTGGTGGTAATTCTACCTATAAATCATCAAGTCAACAAATCTACTTCATTTAGGGATATAAGAGTTTGCCTGCTACCTTCTACATCTTCAAACTACCATATGCTAATGGTTAGCTAAAACTAGCTAGAAATTCAAACTCACCTTTTAATAATAGATGTTGAAGTGAGTATTTATACATATTTTCCTATTCCTTTTTTTTGGGATATGATTCCATATCTTCCACTGCATAAATGTTTCTTACACAAACTTTTGTAGATGTACTTATGGTGCTTGAACTCACTTTTGAATGAGTCTATCCTTAGTATTGGAAATGGTTTCTCTGATATAGAATTTACATTACTTAGAACTCTGCTTCTGCTTCACTCCTTCACAAGCTTCTCAGTTTCTTGATTCTAAATAAATCTCATTCTCTTCTAGTGGTGTTTAGGTATATGTGTTCTGTATATCCTTGACCAACCTCATGTTATAGCATCAATTGGCTAGAGTCAAAATTAGCCCAAGTGATTAATGTTCCCAACCTCATTAAGCAACTCTCTATCATAAGAACCCAGCCCTTCTGTAGACAGTGGACACTATCTACTATGTTTGCAATTTCCCTCATTGCAGTAACCTGGAAAAAAGTACTACCCCGTCTTTAATATAAGATCTCGTTCATAGCATAGATTAAAGGTAGTATGTAGTAGTCAGGTATATATAATTACCAGGGATTTCCATCAGTTCAGTCAAGTCATTTACAAGATGAAAACCAAACTGAAGCAACCAGTGGAACTAAAACAACAATTTCAACCCACCTATACATGGTGGTCTGAATCTCTTTATGTTGATCAAGGATCAATTGATTAATTACTCGTACTTGTTAACTAATGCTTACTCTAGAAAAATTAATATGAAAGAGCTTTTAGCTGATAAGCCTCGGACCTGTAACTTTATCCAACAGAAATAACATGCAATGCTTGATTGGTTCTTGTTGCTTCATTATCCGACAGAAAACCAAACCAATTGGTTAGATTTCAGTTAAAAGCAAGAAGCAGTTGAATTGGGTTCAAGGTTGTGACTGATTTTGTTTTGGTTCTGAACATTTAAATATAAATTCAATTGACAGATAAATAGTGATGGTTTAGCGAGAGACTTACGGTTCTTTGATACTCGACTCGAGAGATGATGTAACACTTCCAATATGCTATCTTGAGTAATCTTGGTTACCTTTGCATGGACTCGTCCTCATTCAGTGTCATCACTTCCCACAATTGATTCCGAAGGAAATCCAAATATTAATTGATGACGTCGAATATCTTATAGTTGTTAAAAGATGGAGGAAATCATCTTCCAGGCTTCCAGCACTCTTAGGGCCTGTTTGGTAGGGGAAGATTTGAGGAGGGAAAGGAAAGAAATGGAAGATTTTGAAGGACGAGGAAAGATAACTTGAGGGAAGATGAGTTATTTGGTAAGAAGAAAATGAAGAGATGATAGTTCGTAAAAAAAAAATCAGAAAATACTCATTTTACCCTCAAAAGTAATTAATTCAATATGAAAATGATTTTTTTTTTTCTAAAAGATATTTTAAAAAAATATCCTCTTATCAAGTTCGAACTTGTCTAAAACATTCTCTTGTCAAGTTCAAACTTATTGCATAAATTCAAATTTAATCTTCTTTTTTTGCATTATAGAAAATAATTATGATGGGTAAATATGTCCGAAAGCGTCACTGTTCACGTGGGAACTTGAGTTCCTACCAATTTTTGTGGGATTTTATCGTTTCACCTTTAAAAGAAGATTGATAGGTTCGAAAACTTGAATTCCTAAAAAGATTGGACACAAAAAGTATATCAAACAAGGAAACTTGCTCATTTTCCATTTCTTTCCCACCTGTTCTGCATACCAAACAAGCCAGTCGCTAAACGAAAGCACATATATTAACGGGGATTTAAAGTTTAGTTTATTGTCTGAAACTAGCTCATTTACTTAGACTCAGCCCCGTTGGTAATTTTGGTTGATGTCTTTTTTCTTTATGCAAAAAAAGTTTAGGTTAGGCCCGAGGCTAAGATCGCTGAACCACAAATTCTAATATAGATTTGAACTCACTGCTGGTTATAAAACAACCCCTTTAGCAAAGGGCTTTTACTAGCATTGTGATCCAAAGGGCTTAGAATATCCTTTTGGTAGTGTCTTGTTCATTTCAAATTTTAGCCTTTTCGGGTTGCGGTCTCATATGGCCCAATAAAAATCTGTTTAATTTGGAATATGAGGAGAAGGTGAAAAAAGGGTAAGTTTTATCTAATGTGGTTAAATTATCGATTCCAATTAAGGGGAACATGACATTTTGCAAACAGAAAAACACAATTAGGCAATCAACTGGTTTTTTTTAACCATGACAATCGATTGGGTTGAAATATAGTTCTATTAATAAGTTTTTAATTTTAATATGACATCTTTTTTTACCAGTGTCTTTAATATAACATCCAAGTGTGATATTGGATGATATTCTAACATTGTAAGATTTTGAATAGAGGTAGATCATATTCTTATAGGACCCATTCTTGTTGACAAGGGGAAAGTCTTCAAGTTGTTGTATACATATTTTACCCTATTTTTGGATGAGGAGAAATATAAGAAGCGAATGGAAACAAGAGAATATTAGAAGGAAAATTTCCAAGATGGTAAAAAAAAAATAATATATATATATATATATATTACCACTTTTGTAATGTAAATTGCACTACAAAAGTGATCCTATAATTAGGACCGGAGTATTTTTTTTTCTTAAAGCTATCCCTCCTATTATTATTTTGTAACATCCCAATTCCAGAGCCAATTTTTTTTTTTTTTTTAAATCGGAGTAGAGCCTTGGAGCGTAAGAGTAACTGATTTCCATTAAAACGATAACCAGAGTGTAATACAATGTTGATACAGCATCCTATTGTTCTCATAGGTAATTACGGAAAACGATAAAGTGACATCTTCGTCTCAGAGCTCACTCGTGCTACATGCCCCCAACCATGAGCCTACTCGTGCAGCTTGTCTCGATCTCCGATCCATGGTCCTCCTGACCCTGAAGCTATAGCTTCGTTGACGACGTTAGGTACTTTTGGCGGAAAAACATACTTTTACGGGAAAACGTGAAACAGCGGCACGTCGGCAGCGTAACGGCAGCAGATCAGAGTTTTTGATGTCCCGTTGAAGACTTCTGAATTTTCTTCCGGAAGAGTCTAACAGAAGATAATAACTCACTGATCAATATTTTTCCTTGACTTTGGAAATCCCATTCCTAGATCTCTAGATAGGATCCGTTTCCTAATTTCTAAATTACTATTCACATTTTTTTACTTTAATTAATTATATTAATAAAATAATGTCCACTTGCATAATTTATTTTTGTTCTTATTTTCATTTTTTTTTCTTCTCTTCTTTTTTTTTTCTGCCCCCTTTTTTTTCATTTTTTTTAATTAATTATTTAATTAATTAAATAATTATTTTTACATAATTTTTTTACAAAATTTTCCTATTGGTCTATTGTTGCATTTAGGCTTAAAAATACCTAAACCCATCTATTTTTCTCAAAAATTTACAATTAATTAGTAAATATACTTTTACAAATTTTCAACCATTTTCAACTAATTTTTGAGCTTTACATAATTATCTCTGAATTTCCTTTGCTTATGCTTAAGTAATTAGCCCAATATTACTTAATTACTCTTTTATCACTTGTTGATAATTTTCTAAATTACAACACCTCATTACCTTCATATTCTTGTATTAACATTAGTATTTTCATGCCTCTTGCATTTGTTTTTATAAATTACAAGGGTATTATGGTCATTTCACTTCTTTTTGAGTATTTTCCAACAATTTCTCCAAGTTCATAATTTATCAAATTACAATAATTAGAGATAGCATACTCTCTCAATTCAATTAACCATTTTACTGCCTTTTAGGATTTTTCATAATTTTTCTAAGTCATTACCCTTTCCAGGGGTATTTTGGTCCTTCTGACCCCATAGTTCTTTTTCCGGTTAACACTACAAATACCAAAATGGATACCAAAAATGTCTCCATGGTTCCCACACACCATAGTAACATAAGATATCTCCTACTTAATGACATGATCACGGTCGAATATAACTTAAGAAATATGGAAATTGTTATGGAAGTCTAATCATGTTCGGAAATAAGGCTAATTGGTTTGTTTCCGAAATGATCTCACGATGATCTCCCGAAATGATCTCACGAAATGCGAACTATACATTCGCCCTTGAGGTGCTTTATTGACACCGGCTTTGAAGAATATATGATCATCACAATCACCAAAGATTCTTACAATCTCTTGTGACTTGTACCAACTATGTAGAAATGTGACCAATCATATCCGATCTAGAAAATTTCTGCTCGGCAATTCCGTTGAGCAACTTAAGTGTGGAGCGATGCGTATAATCGGTGACCCTAAGCGATGTCTCTATCCGTTACGTATAATTGGTGACCCTAACGGAATCTCTATCCGAGTCGGTGCCCCAAGACGGAGCCTCCGTCCGAGTCGGTGACCTAAACGAGCCTCAATCCGCTTGCTACTTATTTTCTACATCACTACTAGTTTTGGTTCTGCTTTGGTGGTGTTCGGGCGTAAGGCAATCTTGACAAGATGCAGGAATTAGATAATGGAGTAGACTGAGTTGTCTTTGAATAAAGATTTGTCTTCCGCATCAGTTCTACCTCTGCTTATGAGAATAATATATTCTCCTTGTCACCGCTCTTCATCACCGTTCATTTAACATTATTGAGAATATCGTTGACACTATGAAGTGGTAGTACGATTTATATTATACCCGGCTAACATGAACTTTTACTAATCGATAGTATCTTGGACATTTCCTGAGGATTCGCCAGCCTCCATATTGGTTAGCGCAAAGATCCGTCCTGAGTTTTGTAGTCTTGTCTCAGTAGCCTTCTCAGGACAATTCCAGGTGATATGTCCCGTCTTCTGGCATTTGTAGCAAATTCGTTTTCCATCGCAGTTGACTCCTGGATGGTACTTCTTGCACTTTGGACAAGACTGAGATTCTGCCAGCCTGGGATTGTTTTGTTGCTCAGTTTGGACTGGCCTCTTGTTCCCACCACTGGAGTTGTTCCAGGGCAACCTCCTCTTTTGTGGAAAGTTTCCACAGTTGGATCTACTATGACCGGCATTGTTACCTTCCTGGCCCCGGAACTTGCGCAGTTCCTTCAGGTTACGCTCAGTCAATCTGCAGGATTCCACAGCTTGGGCCATTTTAGGAAATTGATGGGATACTAGCCTTGCCCTTATGTCATACTTCAGCCCGGTCACTAGTCGGTTCGCCTTCCAGCTCTCATTTACGTGGCTTTTCAGGTAAGACGAGTAACGTGAAAGGTTGGTGAAACGGGCGAAGTAGTCGTCGAAGGATTCTTCATTCCCTTGCTGGATTAACATAAATTCTTCTTCCTTAATCACCTGTATCGAGGGAGGGAAATATTGATCGTTGAACTGTTCTAAGAACATCTCCCAAGTAACAGGGCTTGGCAGGGTTGTGGAAACGCTCTTCCACCATTTATGGGCATCGCCTTCAAGCTTGTAGATTGCTAGCTGAGCCTTCCGATTTCCCGGGCACTCAATGACTTCAAAAATCTTCTCCAGACTTAGGAGCCAATCCTCAGCTAATTCACTCTTTCCCCGGAAACCAAGTGTCTTTAACTTGCAGAACTGGTTAACCCAGTTTTCAGTGGTTCTTTCTCTTCTTCCCTGTCGTGGAGGCGATTGAGATCGATCAGATTCATTTTCTTCTTCATTGTGTTCATCGTTCTCATTTTCCTCTTCGTCATCCTCTTCATTCTCTTCTTCTTCTTCTTCGTTTTGACGTGCTTCTAGCTGTCTCTGAGCTTCTTCATCTTGTTGACATTGTCTAGCTACCAGCGCATCTATGATAGCTCTCTGTTCTTTGAGAGTTCTTCTTAGTTCTTGCACTTCATTTTCGTCTGGTTGATTCGATATATTGTTTTGCTCAGGAATCGCTCCTATTTGAGGCTGTTTGCCTCTTCCTCTACCTCGGCCTCGGCCTCTGCCTCGGCCTCTGGGAACTCCAGCTCCTCTTAAGATCGCCATGTCTGGTTCTTTTAGCCTTCATGAGGGGAAACGTTAGATGAGGAGTACAACGATGATCATATCATAATTCCTATCGCATCTCTTATTTCTACTACTAACGAATAGACACTCGCAACATGTCCCTCGTTAAGAGTTTCGTTGGTTCGTTCTTCTCAGAAACGGGTACGGAAATACGTATCGGAAGTTCTGATACATGAGTCAAATACTGCATGTACTTATCTTTATTGATCTCGGAATTCCATCTGGCGTGGCCTATCTTCGCCTATAAGCTCGGTGCTAGGAAAGAATCACCGTCCAGCACAAACTGGCGATTATCAGAGTGATCAGAGACTGATATCAGAGTTATCAGGATTATCAGAGACTGATATCAGGGTGATCAAAATTATCGGAGGCGATATCGGGGTTATTAGAGCGATATCGGGGATTATCGAATTGATGTAGACGAAAGTGGTACACGGGTTCAAAATGGTATACTGCAAATGAGGTGGTACACCGACCTTGGGTTATATCAGTACTCATTTTCAAAATATGCTCCAAGTTTAAAGGCTTTTGAACATAACTCAGTTATCCGACGAGAATGGCCAGGTAAGTGTCTACCATGGGGGCCACACCGACTTATACGGCGACTGATTGGCACACCCACGTAGACTAGCCTTTCCTTCGGCACCAAACTGTCCGTAGTAACATAGTCGGGTTCATGCCAGAATGAATGCTCTGATACCATAAAGTGTAACATCCCAATTCCAGAGCCAATTTTTTTTTTTAAAAATCGGAGTAGAGCCTTGGAGCGTAAGAGTAACTGATTTCCATTAAAACGATAACCAGAGTGTAATACAGTGTTGATACAGCATCCTATTGTTCTCATAGGTAATTACGGAAAACGATAAAGTGACATCTCCGTCTCGAGCTCACTCGTGCTACATGCCCCCAACCATGAGCCTACTCGTGCAGCTTGTCTCGATCTCCGATCCATGGTCCTCCTGACCCTGAAGCTATAGCTTCGTTGACGACGTTAGGTACTTTTGGCGGAAAAACATACTTTTACGGGAAAACGTGAAACAACGGCACGTCGCGCGTAATGACGGCGAGTCGAGTTTTGATGTCGTTGAAGACTTGAATTTTCTTAGGAAGAGTCTAACGGAAGATAATAACTCACCGATCAATATTTTCCTTGACTTTGGAAATCCCATTCCTAGATCTCTAGATAGGATCCGTTTCCTAATTTCTAAATTACTATTCACATTTTTTTACTTTAATTAATTATATTAATAAAATAATGTCCACTTGCATAATTTATTTTTGTTCTTATTTTCATTTTTTTTTTCTTCTCTTCTTTTTTTTTCTGCCCCCTTTTTTTTCATTTTTTTAATTAATTATTTAATTAATTAAATAATTATTTTTACATAATTTTTTTACAAAATTTTCCTATTGGTCTATTGTTGCATTTAGGCTTAAAAATACCTAAACCCATCTATTTTTCTCAAAAATTTACAATTAATTAGTAAATATACTTTTACAAATTTTCAACCATTTTCAACTAATTTTTGAGCTTTACATAATTATCTACGAATTTCCTTTGCTTATGCTTAAGTAATTAGCCCAATATTACTTAATTACTCTTTTATCACTTGTTGATAATTTTCTAAATTACAACACCTCATTACCTTCATATTCTTGTATTAACATTAGTATTTTCATGCCTCTTGCATTTGTTTTTATAAATTACAAGGGTATTATGGTCATTTCACTTCTTTTTGAGTATTTTCCAACAATTTCTCCAAGTTCATAATTTATCAAATTACAATAATTAGAGATAGCATACTCTCTCAATTCAATTAACCATTTTACTGCCTTTTAGGATTTTTCATAATTTTTCTAAGTCATTACCCTTTCAGGGTATTTTGGTCCTTGACCCATAGTTCTTTTTCCTAATTTTCCCTAAGAGATTTTTCCTTGGAAAAATAAGCTAATTATTACTTAATATTTGATATATCATATTCACCTACTTTCTATAGGCATAATTTTACCAAATTATGATATAGATTTTTAGGGTATTACATTTTAGAAATTAGGCACTATCTTGTCGTACATCTTTTTCAGCCTTGAAGTACAGTAGAGGAGAACCTAGTGCAGTATCAGGGTTGAAGCACTCTTCTGGAAGAGCCCCACTCTCCTCGTCCCGTTATAGCGGCCCCCTATTGAGAAGTGGTATCAGAGTCAGCCTCGGGTGACATGTGGTATCAAAGCCTCCCTCTCCTTGTATCAAAAAGTGTTATCAAAGCAACCTCTCCTGGTATTAGAAACAACCTAGTGCGTGACAAGCGGTATCAGAGTTAGCCTTAGGTGTAACAGGTGGTATCTGAGCCACCCTCTCCTTATAACGAAAATTGGTATCAGAGTCAACCTAGTGTGTGACAAGCGGTATCAAAGTCAGCCTTAGGTGTTAGAAGTGGTATCACAGCCAACCTTTCCTATTTTCTTGGAGGTAGTAATATCTTATCTCCTTGACTCTCTCCCTCTAAACTCCATTTTCTTTATTGTTTTTGTTTTTGTTTTGCTTTTCCAGACCTCCCTCTCTACTCCTGTCTCTGACTCCACACCTGTCTCGAACTCCACCCCTGTCTCCTCCTCGCACCAGCCTCCACCCCTGACTTCCACGGGCCACCAACCTCCACCCCTGACTTCCCCGGGACACCAACCTCCACCTCTGACTCCTCCCGGGCACCAACCTCCACTCACGCCAGCTCCACCACTGTCTCGACGGAGGCAAACTCTCCTCCTCCCAATGTCGATCAAGACATTTTATTTAGATTAGCCGCCGGTGTTGAGGTGGCGGCTGGCCTTCTCGCCATTGTTGTGATTTTCGTCGGTTGCTGTAAATGGTTTATGTCTCACCATTGTCACGAGAATGATGTACACACACTCTCACCAAACTCATCAAATCCCTCCAATTCTCGAGAGTTCAGTTACAGTTCTGGAGAATATGTTTAGAAATTGTAATGAATTGAGTCACAAGGACACATTAATTATCGAGTATGATAAAATCATTTTAACCTCTCTAACTCTCTCTGCTATTCTAGTCACATAACAGGGCATCTACCATTTTGCATTTTCAATTAAATGGCAAGCCCTGTTTTTAGAACTAAAAACAGAGTTTCAAGGCCTTAGTGGAATTGTAAGGAGGGTAGTCAATAAGATGGAGCATATTAAAGCAACTTTTGGTGGTTTCAAGGTTCCCTACTACCGAGACACCCTCTTGGATGCATAAAGCATCGCAAGAAAGGCACTATCTTGTCGTCCATCATTTTCAGCCTTGAAGTACAGTAGAGGAGGACCTATTGCAGTATCAGGGTTGAAGCACTCTTCTGGAAGAGCTCCACTCTCCTCGTCCCGATATAACGGCCCCCTATTGGGAAGTGGTATCAGAGTCATCCTCGGGTGACATGTGGTATCAAAGCCTCCCCCTCCTTGTATCAAAAAGTGGTATCAAAGCAACCTCTCCTGGTATTAGAAACAACCTAGTGAGTGACAAGCGGTATCAGAGTCAACCTTAAGTGTAACAGGTGGTATTTGAGCCACCCTCTCCTTATAACGAAAATTGGTATCAGAGTCAGTTTAGGGCGTGACAAGTAGTATCAGAACCAGCCTCTATATGAGAGATGATTATTGATATTCCTTCCTGATTTTTTTTTTAAAAAATTTGATAGGTTTCTCTCTGTTTTTTAGTTGAACTTTACTGATTTTTATTTGAGCGTGATTAGACGAGGAAGTCTCAAGATGGTTGACCTCTTGGGAAATTCCTAGTGCATAGGTGCTTCGGCCGTGAAAAGTGGAATGAGAAGTTCCTCATGTTGAGACGCTTCAGGCGTAAAATGTGGTATCAGAGCAAACTTAAGCGTGATAGTTAGCCTTGAATGTGACAAGTGGTATCAAAGCCAACGAAAGCGTGATAGTTAGTCTTGAGCGTGGTATCAGAGCCAACCTAAGCGTGATAGTTAGCCTCGAGCATGAAAAGTGGTATCAGAGTTAGCCTCGGGCGTGACAAGTGGTATCATAGGATTGAGCGTGATAAGTGGTATCAAAGCCACCCTCTCCTAGTATCAGAGTTAGCCTAAAGCGCGAAAAGTGGCATTAGAGCCACCCTTTCTTGGTATCAGAGTTAGCTTAGGAATTTGCGACGGAATTTTTTTCCGTCGTAAATTCCGTCACTATTTTAGTATTTTCTAGTAGTGACTTTATGTTCCAAAAAACAATCAATCTACAACATGAGAAATTCATAAATGAAAAAAAAAATCATGAAGAATCATTTTCAAGCAACTAATTCAAATATGTCATAAACCACTCTCCAGAACACCCAAATAATCACAAAATTATCAAGAAATCAACAATTCCTACCGTATATGATATGAACTTCCGGTAAGGTTTTCAACGGCACTTCATCTTCATTTGGTTCCTACTAAGCACTTGGAATCTTAGGTATCTTTCAATCAAAAGAAGGTATAAGCAGCATTAAGCTCAACAAAATTTCTATTATATAAGATGACATATCAATTAAGGAAACTAAGGCAAAACATCACGTTGAGTCATACTAATCCTTTACACTACGATCCTTCTACTTCGCACTCGTCCACTTATTTACATCTAGACTATACAAGGAAACACAAGAAATACTCAGCTTAATATATGGATGAGACATGTTTGACAAGATGGAAGACACTTCAGGACATCCTATATAAGGCCTTCAACGATGCCTCAATTATGACTATGCCTTGGTTCATAATGATAATTGAGACCCCACTAAAGAATTCTTGATCCACGTATCTATAAGAAACCTAAGCTCTAATACCAAAATGTCACGTCTTGAAAAATAATAGAGTGACCGGCACGGAATATGAATGGACTCATATTTCTTAAGCCTTAAACTTATATACAGACATTAAATAATACATATAATAACATTCGGAGCTATGCTCCACTATAGCATATACATGTGCATATATTCCAATTTACAAGGGAAGACAAGTATCCTACCTATAAACTATGTGGACCATCTAAGCTACAAATGAATATATATAAGTGAAAACTTAGCTTTACATCTACTGAAAGTTGTTCCAAAATATATCTACAAGCTTAGTCAGCTATGAGAGTCTTCACTATTCAAGATACTGTGGCACTAAATGCTTCTTATGATCAATATATATGCTTTTATGGTTTTTACTGCAGAAAAGTGGTAGGAAAGGTCATCCTGGTGAAGAGCCTCCTGAATGCAAGCAGCAGTAGCACGTGGCAGACATAAATAGGTGGTGTCAATGGAGTAAATACTATGGAAACTTCTCGTCTACTTTTGTCAAAACTTACAAGTTAGAATGGAAATTTTTACTGTGTGGCCGTGAGGTCTTTTTTTAAGGTGATTTTTTGGGCACATGATGAGGTTTTCTGGGTTTAGCTGTGATGTGGATTTTATTTCCATCTTCTATTCTTCTTTGAAGTTGGAAGTATTTATGTGTGCTTTATCCATATTTGTCGGCTATTATACGACACTATACATATATTTTTAGATTACTCTCTGCCTATTCTACAAAATTTCAAATTCTGTCCACTTGTCTGTCATAAATAACAATAAAGTTAGGGTTAATGTTCAATTTTGTCCCAGAAGTTTTTACCGGATACCCACGGCTCCTAAGTAAAAAATTTCAGGATAAGATTGGACTTTAACCCTATTACAATCTGGGATCAAGATGTGTTTTTTGGTAATATAAAGGGGCTAAGCCTAACAACGAGTAAACATGAGTCCTATGAGGAGTTCAACTCCATCACAGTCTTACTACAAAATGTCAAAAAACCTCGGTGAACCAAAATTTGATTTCTACTCATGATACCTAACTTGTCTGCACACCAACGATTGTTTCACTTTGATCTTCCATGCTCGTTGGAGAAGGTCGTTGGATTGAATAGAAAGTGCAGGGCATCCTTCCACTAGCTGAAGAGCATCACGTTCAATGTTGATCTTCCGGAGCCCCATAATTTGGTCCGATTTTAAGTATAATAATCAAAACCAAAACTCTTTAAAAATATTGAGGTAGAGATCAAATATGATTTAAAACAACAATGACTAAAACCAAAATTCAATCAAACGGTAAGGTCTAACATGGTTCTAACTGGGTCAGATTTGAGCATTATCAAGTTTCATTAGAAATAACTCTCCCAAAGTTTTTTTTATATGTTCACACGGACTCAGATTCATATTCCGTACATAAGCAGCTAGAACCCCTTCCATGAGAACAACCGCATGCTGGTCAACTTGCCTATTACTTGCTCTTTCTCATCCTTTTTATAAGTTCCCATTAATTACTTTTTTTTTTTCAATTAAGGAAATTAGTTAAAGGTACAAAATTTCAATATTTTTTCAAAAATTAGCCTTGAATTAGTATAGTTCATGAGGCAGATATGATGGATATTTTTGAGCAAATTTATAAATAAGATTGGACAGAGTATTTCAAATTTCAAAAGTTTTATAAAGAATCTTTTATTAAGCATCAATGAGCAGACCTTTATAAATAAGATTGGACAGACTACTTGTTTTTTTTTTTTTTTGTGAACAAATTTAATTATTTGCAATTATGATGTCCTCTTTCATCAACTTTGAGAGAACATATTTTGCAAAGTTGAAGTTATTGGCCCGTAGGTAGTATTCTCATTCTCATATATTAATTTTTTTGTTAGTTAACTTTTCTGTCTTATTTCACATTTGACACAATTAATTTCCCCATAATAAATTTACGTGCCTTCTTCTTGCCCCGAGCACTTTGTATTCAGATCCACAAATCCATTGTTGAAAAAGCATAAAGGTTCGCTTTATCATTAATTAAAGGTCCTTAATGTAAGACATTTTTGTCAATATTTTTATAATTTGCCTACACCGACAACAATGATCAAGTAAGAGAGAGATAAAAAGAATTAAGTAAGATAATTATGATATTTTAAAAGAAATATGTCATATTAACTTACTTAACTAAATTCTTTAATCTAATTAAGTTAGTTAAACATGTCTCACATTAAGGACTGGATAGGTTATGCTTAGTGTGTATGGTTTGAGGGAAGGGGAGGGAAAAAAAAAGGAGGGGAGGAGAAAATGGGATCCCTAATTTAGTGTAGTGGGGCCCACAAAATTTTCCTCCCCACTAAATTTTTTCTCTCCCCTTCCCTCAAACCAAACATACCCTTAATGACAACTTCTCTTGAGAACAGTCCACATCAAAAAATACTTAGGATACTGAACGGTACTGGAAAAATACTTCACGATCTTCAAAAATAATTTTAGGATCTTAAAAAAATATTCTGAAATATATTTTTAGTACCAATCTGTACCCTAAAATATTTTTTTCAAAATCATGAAATATATTTTTTTAGTATTAGTCAGTATTCTGAAGTATCCTTTTAGAACCAATCAGTACCTCGAAATATTTTTTCAATATCCTAAACTAATTTTTTAAGATCATGAAGTGTTATTTTCAGTACCAGTTACTATCTTTAAGCATCTTTTTAGTATAAGTTAGTACCTTAAAATATTTTTTTAGGATTCTAAAATAATTTTTTGAGATCATAAAGTATTTTTTCAGTACCGTTCAATATCCTAAAGTATTTTTTTAGTACTGCTCAATACCGTTCAATAATATCCTCTTTTTTTTTTTTTTTTTATAATACAGCGGAGGATAATATCAAAGGACGAAAGCCAGATGCAAACTCTTCCACCCCAATCCAAATCTCAACATCAGCCTACAATAAAACAAAAACAAAAATGATTCTTAGTTGGCTGCCAAGGGGTGATCAACCCGGTCCAGTCCAGTATTTGGGTTAGACGGGTCCGGAGCTCAAATAAAAAACCCGAGTATATCCAGATCGGTCTTCACGTTCGGGGTCAACCAGGTCAACTTTGCTAAGGAAGTCTCCTAGTATGTCTCCCTTTCAGCACCCTTATTTTATATTTAAGTTGACTTAGAGACTATTATTCTATCCACGGAATTCATAGACCAAGTAATTAAACTGGGACCGACCAGTGTGACCCGAAAACCGACCTGTAAAGCGATTTGATCTGGGAAGTAACCAGGTTTTATTTTATTTTTTTAAAAATACATTTTTTTATTTTCTTTATAATTTCATATTAATAACTATATGGAGTTTTTACTTTCTTCACTAGTTGGCCTCGGGTTAGCTCTGTTTTGACTCTGATTTGACCCACTCACCCTTGACTTAGCACTCCTACCGGTTCAGTGACCGTTCCGATTTTAATAATTTGATGTAAACAAATATTTGACAACCTGTTGAACTTGCATAAGTAAGTTACATGAATATAATTTGGGAAAATATGATATCTTCATATCAACAAATATCCATTCTTTCTTTTATAATTCCATTAATATATTGAATATGTAATGTGATCAACTTTTGTGGTTCATGTGAATTTTCTCTCCACTACTGACTAGTGTTAATGAATTCAAATAAATCTGAAATGTGGTAAATTTGGAAAAATAATAATAATCAATTTTAAGGCATATTAATTACTTAACTTTCATTCTTTAATACTATGTGATAATTAGTTAAAAGAATTTATATTATAAAATCAAAGGTATAAATCAGAAGTATAATAAAAAATGTTACTTACTTATATATAATAGGACAGGAGTTAGGAAGTACTTCTATTTTAAATTCTCTCGTTTATTGTGTTTGACGAGCTTAAATAAAAAGTAGGGTCAATAACAATTTTATAATATAAATTTTCTATTTATTTTTTACATTGGACCATAACCTTTCATTATTTCACGTGTATTTTAAGTTAGAGTGTAAGACTTAAGATTACAATGGTTTGGCACGTTGACTGATAAATTATTATTCTATACGCGGAATTCAGATAGAGAAATATATAGTAGGTGAGAATCTGTCAAACTAGCTAATCAAGAACTTGAGCTAGGAAGTACTTCGATTTAAATTGCTCTCGTTTATTGTGCTTAACGAGCTAAAATATAAAGTATTCCTCCGATCATAAATATAGGATAAAATTTATAATTCATATTCATGGAATTCATATGTATATATATATATAGTAGTTGAGAATCTTTCAAATTAGCTAAGCAATCAAGAACTTGAGCTAGGAAGTACTTCTATTCAAACTTCTCTCGTTTATTGTGCTTAACGAGTTTAAATAAAAAGTATTACCTCCAATCTTAAATATAAAACATAGTTAATTTTTTTAGGAGATTAAGGAAGATAAATAAGTTACTTAATCATATCATATGTTGTATATCATTTGATTATATATCAGGTTATAAATTCGACCAATAGTTTAGAGGAAAAATGACATTTTTAAATACTTTAAAGTAATTTAATAAAATTCCTTAATCTTTCCATAAAAATCAAACTTTTCTTCTATTTGTTTAGCACCAAAGGAGTACTATAAAATTTACATTTACTAGGCATGTAGGCATAGGGTCAATAACAATTTTATAATATAAATTTTCTACTATCTTTGTTCTCAAATATAGGATATAATTTGTAGTGCATTTTAATTATAAACTATGTATTATATTTAGAACTGAAGGAGTATTGTATAATGAAAAAATTACAATGGTTTGGCATGTTGACTAATAAATTATTACTCTTTCCAATCCTAAATATAGGATAAAGTTTATAATATATTTAAAATCGAAGGTTAGTATTCTATACGCGGAATTCATATAGGAGAGTGTGTGTAATCGTTGAGAATCTGTCAAACTAGCTAAGCAAGACAGGGACGTGTTTGGAATAAAAACAAAATATGTCATGGATCAAGTCAAGTCAACACGCGTTTGTTAAAAAAGTTTGCATTAGAATGACCTGAAGAAGATAGATAAGAACTGGAGGAACTAGTTTGTGGTGGTAGTGTATTGATACTTTTGTAAAACTCTTGAGAAGTCGTAAAATAGCTGATATAACCAAGAAGGGTCTGTATAGACTAGATTGACAAGTAGGGAGCGCAGATGATTATAACATCTTAAGCATATGTTTAATATATACGTGTTTGCAAAGAACCCTTGGTGACTACTTCTTCTTAATATCTCTAATGTTGTTCTTCAAGGAAAAGGAGAAGACCTCTGTGGTTCGAAGTCAATAATCATATGTTTCTACGAATATCCTTGGTGACCGGTGTTAGTAGAGTACTTCAAAGGTGAACATATAGTCCATATTACGAAAGACCATTCGAAATTTTTATAGTCTTACCGCCGAACTTGACTAAACCTACATGATGTGTTCCATGTTTCTTAGTTATTACAATCCGACTGCGATCGTGTCAATGAGTATGAGGTATTTTGTGTTGCCATGGTGTATGAGCGCCATGGAAACATTTAAGGTATCTCGTGTTGCCATGATCAGTGGCGGACCTAAGTATAAAGTTGGGGGGCAAGTGCCCCCCAATTATTTGGGATTTGTTTTTTTAAAAAAAAAAAATTATTACATGTTTGAATGATTGTCCATCCTTAAATTAGGTGTTCACCCTTAATACATCAAGGTAACACTTTGTAATGGGATGAGGGGTGAATGGTTGAATGATTGTTTAGTGCCTTATATTGAAAAAAGATGTATTTGATAGCATTGATAATAAGGCAATTATGATGGAATTCCAAAAAATAAGGCTTAGAAGGACGACATTATAATTATTTTTATTGTAATATACTTTTTTTATTAAAATATATGTACTTAAACTTATTGAGTACCCACCCTTCATTGTTATTTATGTAGTTGCATTTATTTCTAACAGTACTTAGATTTGTTTTTCTAAATAACACAGGTTTGTAAAATAATTGTCTATCTTATTACATCATCAGTATTCACTTGATTTCATAAATATTTTTTTGATATATTTTTTTCTTATATATATTTTTTTGTGTTTGAATGCATTTAAAACTTTCCTTAAAAAAAATTTCGGAGGCGTTGCCCCCGAACCCCTCAAATCCCCCACCAATTGTGCCCCCTTCTATAATTTTCTGGGTCCGCCATAAGCCATGGTGTATGGGCACCATGGAGACATTTATGATATCTGGTGTTGACGCGGTGTATGGGCGCCACAGAAACACTATATATCAAAAGTACGACATGACAAGATCCTTGTAGTCAGGCCAGAGCATAAGGTACGGAGTGTAGTTAATACAAAGTCTAGTTAGGATGGAGCAAATTTCGAGGGCGGAATTTTATTTAACGGGGGGAGTAATGTAATACCCTAGAATCTCATTTATGATAAATATAATAATTTAATAAATAATACCTATTGAAAATAGGTGAATATGTGGTCTCAAAATATTATAGTGTAATTATTTTATTTTCTAGGGTAATTTCCCTTGAAATTAAAAGAAATAAAGTGCCAAAAGTCCCTAAGTGAGTTTGTGGGTCAAAAAGTAATCTGAGAAAATTATGATAAATCCTAAGAGGCAATTAAATATTTATTAAAAATAGGAAAGTATGTTGTCTCTAATTTAGATAATTTGTGGGATTATTTTCCTTGGAAAATAATGAGTCAAAATTAAATATTATTTAAGGGAACATAAGTTGCCCCATGATTTTTAAAATAATACATGGAGCATAAATTATCAATGTCAGTACAATAGTTGTGAGGAAATAATTAATCTTAAATAAGAAAATTATCAACAATTAGTAAATGATTAAATCCCTATTTATTAGTGATTAATCAACATGTTACAAAGGCACAATTAGGAGTTGTAACCCTAATTAAAGACTAATGGCTAAGATGAGCATGAGAATAATTGTTAATCAATTAGAGATGATTAAGAAAATGTATAAGATGATTTATATACAATACCTAAAGCCTAAATATAAATACCTAAAGCTTAATTAACCAACATAAGATTAACCAATGGAATAATTACTTAATTAAATACTTAAAGCATGGATTATTAAGTAAAATCAAAGTTGAAAAGTCAAGATTTGTGGATGAGGAGCCGAAATTTTGAAGAAGAAAAGGAAGAGAAAAATGTTTGTAGTGTGAATGCAAAGGGAGATAATATCATGATATTTTAAGAGATATTTGTTGAAAAAGCAAATAGGCTAAATGAGAACCGATAGAAATTAAATCATATTTTGAAAACCATGAACAAGGTTTCTAAGATCAGTATATATTATGAACAAGTGTAATTTTATCCTGAAGTTGGTATTACGCGAAGTCATTTCCGTAACCGACGGGGTTTGTCCTAAAATGATCAGCAGGTTAGGAAATATCCTTAGTGGGATCATAAATTTTGTTAATCCAATATTTCTCAAGAGTAAGCAGAGACCTCCAAGACTACGTTAATGAATTTTTGAAATTAGTTAAGATTACGCGATTAGAACACCGAACACTACTAGAAAAACTCAAATTTGCGACGGAATTTTGCGACGGATCCAAATCCGTAGCAATTTGGCAAAAATTTGCGACGGAATAAATATCCGTAGCAAATTGCGACGGATATTTAATCCGTCGCAAATTTTTGCGACGGATCCCTACATCCGTCGCAAATTGCGACGAGGAAATAGGGATCCGTCGCAAATATGTTGCGACGGAACCGGATCCGTCGCAATTTGCGGCAGATCCAGCGATCCGTCGCAAAATAGTGCGACGGACCACTGGTCTCAGTTGCAAAAAAGCGGCCAGGAGGTCCGCCTTTTGCGGCGGATATAGGGATCCGTCGCAAAAATGCGACGGACCCGGTCAAGTCGCAAACCGTCGGTGCGCGCCGAGCGATTTGCGGCGGACACGGGGTCGCATATTTTTGCGACGGATCTACAGGATCCTCGCAAAAGCGTGTTTACAACGGACCCCGTCCGTCGCAAATCACTTTTTGCGGCGGACCGGAAGGGTCCGTCGCAAAATCGTCACATAGCCCCCGTTTTTTCGTCATGACTCCTCTCCCCTTCCCCGATTTTCCGGCCTCCCCCTCCCATTTCCGGTCTCCCCCTCCCAGTTCCGGTCTCCCCCTCCCTTTTCCGGCCCTCCCCCTCCTATTTCCGGTCTCCCCCTCCCATTTCTGGCGTCCCCCTCCCATTTCGGCCGTCCCCCTCCCATTTCCGGCCTTCCCCCTCCCATTTCCGACCGCCTTTAGCTTTTTCCGGTCCCCCCATCCAATTTTCCGGCTCCCCCCTCACGATTTCTGGCCTACCCTTGGTCATTCGGCCTCCCTCTCTATCGAAGTCCGGTGGGTGTTTCTTTCAAGTGGTGGTGGTTCTTCCAACGTTCTTCCCTTGCTCGTCGGTGCCGGTGGTTTTTGCAACGTCATTTCTTCTTCCCTTCCCTTTGTTCACGGTCGCTAGGTATGTTTAAATGTTTAAAATGTAATTGATATTGATTAGTGTATATAGATTAAAATGTAGTTGTTATAAATATTTATTGCTTAATTGTATAATTTGTTATGAACATTGATTTAAGTATATAGATTAAAATGTTGATATGGACATTGATTTGTTGTTGTTATGGACATTGATTTGTTGTTGTTATGGACATTGATTTGTTAGAGGCTTACAATAATGTTATGATGTTATATTAATTGGTAACTAGATATATAAAGGTATGAATATGAAATTTATATGTATTATGAAAATTAGTTAAATTAGCTAATTGAGTTATTGTTTTATAAAAATGATTATTAAGTTTTATGAAAAAATATCTCATTTATATTAATTTTTCAATCTATCTTTAACAAATTATACAATTAAGCAATAAATACAAAAGATATAATTCATTTTGCATATTATATAAATTGGCCACTAATATATAAATTTACATATTTGTGGCATGTTGAGATGTTAATTAGGTTAGTAATTGAACTAACTAGGAAGTATGGAAGGCAATCATGATAGAAGTTGGATGTACAATCGTCTAAGCGATAGAAGAGAACTAACGCAAGCATTCTTGGCGGGTTTGGAAGTGTTCATCCAATTTGCTTTGGTGAATTCAAATAATTCAAGTAGGGAGATCAGGTGTCCGTGTGCCAAATGTAGGTGTTTAAGATTTATGGATACGGGAAAGGTCAAAATTCATTTGTGTCAAAAGGGATTCATGAAATACATTTCAAATGTAGGTGTTTCTCCAGGTACACGTAATACATTTCATATTCATAATTTCCATTCTCTTGTTTATTCAAATGAAGTACAAATAATAAATGTACTTCATAATGTATTTGCAGATGAGCTGAAGAAGTTGAAAGCGTTGGTGGAGCAGCAAGCAACACAGATGAGTCGGCAACGAGGACATCATGAGGCGGGAGATGCTTCAGAACGGGAGAGGATGGAGCGAGGCAATGAATCGAGAACGGAGAGGATGGAGCTTGCGATGCAACGAGAACGGGAGAGTATGCGGCAGCGAGAATGGATCGATGCAAGCGGAGATGATGAGACAGATGCAGCTTCAACTCCTGTCTCTAATGACACAAAAGGGTTCGGGGTCGGCTCCTGGTGATGATGACCATGCGGGTGATAATGATGATGATCACAATGCTGATGTTTAGACTACTTTTTAGTATTTGTTCCTTACAACATTATTATATATATATTTTGTTTTCTCTATTTAAACTCTTTTTATTATATTCATGATACTTTTGCATTAAATTTTCAAGAAAAAAAAATTAAAAAAAATAAAACAATTAAAAAAATTTAAATTTAAAAAGATTCAAAAAATTTTAAAAAAAATTTAATAATTTTGCTACGGAAATCATTTCCGTAGCAAATTGCTACGGATTTAAAATTCCGTAGCAATTTGCTACGAAATTCTATCCGTAGCAAATTGCTACTGAATTTTAAATCCGTAGCAATTTGCTCTGATTTAAAATTCCGTAGCAAAATTTGCTACGGAAAAAATCCGTAGCAATTTGCTACTGGATTGGAATTCGTAGCAAAATTGCTACGAATTTTAAATCCGTAGCAATTTGCTACTGATTTTCAAAATCCGTAGCAAATTGCTACGGGTTTTTTGCTACGGAAAAAGCGTAGCAAATTCCATAGCAAATCGATTTTGCTACGGAATTTTGGCATTTTTCCGTAGCAAAATCGATTTGCTACGGAATTTGCTACGGATTTTTTCCGTAGCAAAAATCAATTTTTTTTGTAGTGGAACAGGAGGACTTATCGGTAGAAACTCATGAAGTGAATACATGACATCACCTTGGTGACATCACTTGGTTGAAAATGGGGGAGGGGAGGTCGGCATTGATGCTTGGATGGTGAGGATTGGAACTTCAAAAATAACCTAGATCTAAGGGCCATTATTCAAGATGAAAAGTTGTGAATAGTGCCAACCTTTGCCTTCACATTCTCTTCATTCCTTACCGATTCACAAGGCAATTTCGAATCTAGAGAGAGGTTAAAGAGAAGGAGGAGCTCTGGAGAAGGAGTAGCAAGGTTCTGGGTATTTTCTTCGGTCCCTAGTTTCAAGTTCTAGGTTTAGTTCGGTAGTTCTTGAAGTTCTAGGGTAGATGTTGTTTTGATATTTAATCTTCCAAGTATGATTTGATATCATGTTTTAGGATTAAATCTGATATTTATTTCGAAAATATGTTGGAGAAATAGATATGGCAAAATTTTGGAAGATTAGAGTCAAAGTAGCGAAGCTCTGGCGAAATGGCCCCGTTCGAGGCATTGTATGGGCGGAAGTGTCAATCACCCTTATGCTGGACAGATTCTTCTGAAAGTAGCGAAGCTCTGGCGAAATTACGGCGATTAGGGGAATAGGGGCAAAATGGTAATTTACACCTAAAATGCCTGTTATGATGTCAAATATTGATAATGGTGATATTATCATTATAGGATATCAGTAATCTTGATCTGCTCATGTCTTTGCTTAAGTACATATATGTGATAGATACGTTCAGAGATTGATATACAGACAGTTTATACGGGTTATAGTCATAATAATGTCGTTATGTTTTCCTAGCGCTGAGGACACGAGTGGTTATCGTGGCATTGGTTTTTGTGCAAGCTATTGTTAGTGTTTACCTTATGGGGCTTTACATATTGCTCTGTGCTTATGTTCTGTCGTCATATTGATCATGCATTTGTTGTATGCTTATGTATTGAGATATACTGTTGTATTGTCTTGAATATCTGTTGTCTGTATACTGTATTGTTTGAGCATAAGGTTAACCGTTACCTGAGATCCAATGTGGTAAATTGGATCTCAGCTGTAGCTTCAGGGTCCGGAGGACCAAGGATCGGAGAGCGGGGGAAACAACATGACTAGGCCAGTACCCGGAGATGTTTTGTTTATTTAAGTAATTACTTTTGAGAACAATAGGATGACTGTATCCATACAATGTTACACTATGGTTTATATTTGGATATGTATCAGTTACTCTTTCGCTTCAATGCTCTACTCTGATTGAAAAAAAAAATTCCGCTTTAAAAATGGGATGTTACATTTTTGGTATCAGAGCATTCATTCTGGCATGAACCTGACTATGTTACTACGAACAGTTTGGTGCCGAAGGCATGGCTAGTCTACGTGGGTGTGCCATAAGTCACCGTATAAGTCGGTGAGGCCCCCATAGTAGACACTTACCTGGCCATTCTGTTCGGTTAACGAAGTTATGTTCAAAAGCCTTTTAAATTTTGAGCACATTTTGAAAATGAGCACTGATAAGACCTTGGTGTAATGTCAGAAATGCTTGTTTCAACCCAAAACTTGCTCCTTTCCCAAAGATATTTCCTGTGAAGAGTATATATTGGACTAAAATGAGGCTTGTTGCTTGGTCCTTTCTCTTTCCTACAAATATTGGGGAGACCAAAATGAAATCTATTTCTTGTATCTTAGAGCACAAGAATGTGGGCTTTTTGACCAATTTACCCCTTATTAAATAACTATTCACCAAAATGCCCCTATCTGAAAACTATTCACTTATATGCCCCTGTTTAGTCGACTACACCTTTCACGTAGTCGACTAAAACGCGGGGCAATTTTTTTTGAATACCCCTGTGACCTAGTCGACTAAACCTTATAGCTTATTCGACTAAACTAGTCCAGAGGGGTTTTTTAAAAACCTCAATCGCGACATTTGGAACCCTAATCGACTAAAAAACCTCCCCAAACCTCTTCCCCTATGTTTTTTTCGTTTAATCCTTGCTGAATCCGTTGTTTGCACTCTCTGATCGTTATATGCTTGGAACTGTTTCCCAGTAATGGCGAAAGAGGTTCGAAGCGAACAGACAATTTGGCTGATACAGAGTGACGATAAGACCAAGAAGAAAATCCGAACCTTCCCATCGCAACGCGCCATTCATCTATCGAAATCAAAGCTCAAAATGCCTTCCAAGTCATGCGATCGTGTGAGTGTGAGAGACCAGCACACAAGTTCATAAGGTGATTCTCGTGCAGCATAAAGGAATTTTGTTTGCGAAGTCTTGTACGTTAGCTCTGTTCACGAGGCCAAAAATACGGGAGAGAATTACTCCCAACTATGTTGCACTGACACCGACACGAGACACAAGATACAACACGACTCGACACTCCGACACGTTAATTCTAAAAAAATCCAAATTTCGACACGTTAGGACACGTTTTGATAATATATATATATATATATATATATATATATATATATATATATATATATATATATATAATAATTTACATTCAAGTTCAATATTCCGTAAAATCTTGGCTTCCAGCTTTGGCTCATCGTAGATTCGGCCTCATTATAAAAGCCGTGCCTCCTTTTTTAAAAAAAAATACAAAAGAAAAATTCATCATCAATTCAGTAATATTCAAAGTCACGCATATTTTTAAAAAATAAGAGTGTTGAGGAGTGTCGGAGTGTCGGACGGTGTCGGAGTGTCCGACATGACACGACACGCATATTTTTAAAAAATAGGAGTGTCCGTGCTTCATAGACTCCCAATTCCCATGGAATTGAAGTGAACTTGTCATTTTAGTTTTACACAACTTTAGTTTTAATGAAGTTTCCTTCGCTACCCACCAACGGATTCAGCAAGGATTAAACGAAAAAAAAAAACAGAGGGGAGAGGTTTGAGGAGGTTTTTTAGTCGATTAGGATTCCAAATGCCGCGATTGAGGTTTTTAAAAAACTCTTCTGGACTGGTTTAGTCGACTAAGCCTTGTAGCTTAGTCGATTCAATCACGGGGGTATTAAAAAAAAATTTTCCCCGCGTTTTAGTTGACAACATGAGGGGTGTAGTCGACTAAACAGGGGCATATGGGTGAATAATTTCCAGACAGGGGCATTTTGGTAAATATTTATTTAATAAGGAGCAAATTGGTCAAAAAGCCCAAGAATGTGTTCATCGACGAAACAAAGGAAAAAACTAAGTCTGGCTTTCAAAGTTTTATAATACTGGCACGTTGTAACATCAAAATTTTATTTTATAAGATTTAATTGTAATTATAGAATAATTATATATAATTATTATAAATAAATTGTACTTGTGGGAGAAAAAAAATGAATGAAATTGAAAAAAAAACGAAGAAAAAAAGATCTCTGAAAAAAAGAAGAGGCACACTCAAAAAAAAAAAAAACTATTAATTAATAGTGGGTAGAAAGTAACGTGCTGCTGCCCACGCTGTGGAAAATAATACCCCTCCCTCTTTTTCTATACATATTGACGAGAGAGTGACTGCCCAGGTTGTGGAAAATGGGGAGGGGTAATTAATACCCCCTCCCTCTTTTTCTATATATATTAACGAGAGAGTGAGCGAAAGTGAGAATGAAGGAGAAGGGAAGAAGATTGAGAGATTATTTGGTGATTTTGAGATATGTTATTTATGTTATAAGGTCATTTAAGTAGTTAAATTAACTTCTTTTTAACAAAGTTCCTTGATGAAAATTGTTCTAAATATTTTTCTCTTTCCATTGAAGGTAATATTATGTTGATTGGTGAGAATTTTGAGGTTATGATTTTGAAAAAAAAAAATAGTTTTGACAATAGATGATTGTATATATGTATAGAATGATTAAAAACTAATTTTAATTGATTTAGATTTGTTCATTGGTTGTTGTAGGAATTTAAATTAATTTTTCTATTCAAGAAGTTTAAGATTTATAAGCTAGCTGATATTTCTACCGATTAAAAGTTGTATAAATATTTTATTTTGTGTTAATGGAGATTTTATTGAGATTTTAATTGGTTTAGTGTTAAAAATTACAAGGACTAAAATATCATTTTTAGTTTTTATTATGATAATAGATTATTATTAAAAAATTTGTAATTGAAGTTATATGAAATCATAATTGTGATAATGTAGAGCTTTCTTGTAATTGGTGATTGTTTGTGTTTTACTCCTCAAAATAAGGTTTAGCTTGGAGTTGAGGTAATTAACCGAGATTAATTTATTTTATATACTTATTTTGGACTATATATAAGGTGTTTTTTAAACCTTACTTACATATATACTACTGGCATGTGTTTTGAAAAATTATATGTATATCCAAATATGAAGTTATTTCAGTAGTTTATTGTTGTTCGAAGTGACAAGCCAATTGCCATTTTAATAATTCAACTTGCTTTCTAGCAAAGACTGCTTTAATTACTAAAGCATGTTTGGTTGCTCTTTTTTATTTGGGAGAAACTAAGGAAATTGATTAAATTATTTTAAAATATTTTGATCTTTATTTTTCTCCAAACGAATTTGTCTGATTTATAAATTAATATATAATCTAATAATACATAATTTATAATATGATTAAATAACTTATTTAGCTTTCTTAATCTCTTAAAAAAAAAAAATCATCTAGTAATCTAGTAGTTATAGTTGGACTATCGTAAGCAAAACTTGGACGTGATTGGAATTAAGTTAAAGTATATCATCAAGTCGATCAAGACACGTTTTATTAGAAAAGCTTGCATTAGAAATTGTCGTTTTAAATTAGCCAATTACTTACTTCTGACGAAGTCACCCACCACCAGAAACCTTCTTCTTCTTCACCTATATAAATTGGATTGCCGTTGTCCACACAGATCAAACATCACTAGCTTAATTCTCATTCAGAAAAGGTTTGATCGATAGCCACTTATAAGCTTTATTGCAGGTATGATGATCTTCTTCCTCGCTCCTTGTGTGTTGCGTTCTAAATTATTAACACTTTATATAATGATTATGCTTGCGTACTCTTCATACTGAAATTTCTGATGCTTATGTTCTGATAACTACATCAACGTACAATTCAAACCCCATTAATCTTGTTCCTGCCCAGTTGATAATGGCGGCTTTGGCTTTTTCCCCTTACTATGAAAGTTGCGAAAACTATGATGTGTTCATCAGCTTTAGAGGTTCAGACGTCAGACATGGGTTTCTTAGCCATATGCAAAACGAATTGGTGGTCCGAAATAATGTTGATGTGTATGTGGATGAGAGGATAGAGAGAGGAGAAGAAATATCAACAGCCCTTAAGGAAGCAATAGGAGCATCAGCGATATCATTAGTGATATTCTCACAAGGCTATGCTTCTTCAACGTGGTGTTTGGAAGAGCTTGTCAAAATCATGG
The DNA here is from genome assembly GCA_025563575.1 of Acacia pycnantha. NCBI lineage: Eukaryota > Viridiplantae > Streptophyta > Magnoliopsida > Fabales > Fabaceae > Acacia > Acacia pycnantha. The sequence continues at coordinate 131,689 of JAMWYP010000458.1, forward strand.
AATGCAGGAAAATCCATGGACAAACTGTAATACCAGTATTTTACAATATAGATCCATCACATGTCAAGAGACAATTAGGCACTTATTCAGATGCTTTTGCCAAACACGAAGAGAACTTCCAGAATACTTCGGAGAAGCTACAAAGTTGGAGATCTGCTTTGACTAAAACTGCTACCTTGTCTGGGTACACGTATTTATCAGATAATCAGTAAGTTTGCTTACTCAATCAATATATATATATATATATATATATATATATATATATATATATATGGGGTTATCGTTTGTCGTATTCTTGACGTAAGGTTATGTCAAGTCACTCCAAAACTACGTCGTTTTGGGGTTAGAGGAATTAATGAACTCTCAAACGGCGTAGTTTTGGGTCGGGGAATTAATGAAGGATCTTTTAGTAAAATTCATATAATAAATACTAAAACAAAAATACAAAAACACCCTTCATTAATTTCCTTAACTCCCAAAACGACGTAGTTTTGGGCTCACTTGACATAATCTTATGTCAAGTGACATGACAAACGATAAACCCTATATATATATATATATTAAAAAGTTCTCTTAATTTTTCCTAAAAGTGATAAAGTTATCAAATTATATCAACACATTTATTATTTCTATCATATGCAAGCTAATTAATTATTCCTCTTTCCTTTTTATGTGCAAGGAATGAATCCAAATTCATTGGTGAAATAGTCAGCTGCATCGTAAAAAAGTTGGCAGCTAAGAACTCAATGAGGTCTAGAGACTCTAAACTCCTTGATGGGATTTATAAAAAATTTACTGAGGTTGTATCAAGTATGAAAATTAAGCCAGAAATTGAATTGGGCTCCGGAGAAAAAGGTAAAATAACCCTTGCTTGCTCAAGAAGTATTTAACCATTTTTCTTCTCAATTTGAAAGGTCTTTCTTCTTGGAAAACGTGAGATCAAAATTAAAAAAGATCGTTGGTTTCAAATTATTTGCGTCAAGAACTTCTTTCTGAGCTACTAAATCAAAGGAGTGTCCAAGTTAATGTCATAAATGTAAAATTGGAAGTGTTTTATGAGCTTATGATGAGGAATTAACCAAAGACGTCAAATAGGTATAATGTTAATATTATTAAGAAAAATATGTAAAGCTGTTAAAAATTGAAGCAAGTTTCTCACTTACAAGTGTTTGTATTTTTATAGGTAAAGATGGAAATTCCAAGAAAGGAAAAAATGGGTTCATGGGTATGAAAGTCAAGTTTAGCGGTGTTGGAAATTGGACTTCAAGGCCCAAGAATGTAGGATGATAGGATACCAAGTCAATATCTTCTCCTAGGCGTTTGGATAAGGTTACTTAGTTAAGGGAAGTTGTATCTGATTTTTAGGAAGTTATTTTATCTTATCCTTAGGAAGTTATGTATTATCCTTAGGAAGTTATGTTGTCTTATCACTTAGGAAGTTATTTTCAGTTTGTTATGATAGTTATGTATTCCTATATATTTCCCTATTGTGTAAACTGATGATTATGCAAAAAAATATTATAGATTGTATTGTTTTATTTGGTCAAGAACTCCAGATTCTGGTTCTTGAATTCTTCTATTAGATCATAATTCTCAAGATCTATTAATTTTGTATCAGAACAATTTCCACTACAAAAAAAATCATTTTTTGCGACGGAGAAATCCATCACAAAAAAGGCATTTTCTGTTGCAAAAATTGTTTGCAACAGAATTCGTCCGTCGCAAAAAACAGCATCGCAATTGCGATGGAAAACATGAATTTCGTCGCAAATTTCAAAATTTGCGACTGAAAAAAAATTCGATCGCAAAATTTCGAAATTTGCGAAGGAATTAAATTTTGTGGCAAATTTCTGGAATTTGCGACGAAATTTGTTTTCCGTCGCAAAATTCATTTTATTAAAAAAAATAAAAAATTGCATAAAAAATATAAAAAATTATGAGATAAAAAAAACTTGTATATCATAAAAATATATAGTAACAATCATAAAAAGTGTACATAGAGAAAATAAAATATAAATAATAATGTTGCGAACAACATATATTAAAAAATAGTCTAAACAACAGCAGTATGATCATCATCATCATCAGCATCACCAAGATGGTCATCATCATCAGGAGCCGACCTCTTACCCTTGTCGTTCACTAGGGACTCCAGTACAAGCTGCATCTGCCTTATTATCTCCTGTGTCTGATGTAACTCAATTGCTTGCTGGCTAATCTAAGTTGCTTGTTCCTGCACCAATGCCTTCATCTTCTTCATCTCATCTACAAAAACAAATTAAAGGCTTGGATTAAATGCACATGGAAGGAGAGGGAAAGAATTGTTTGATAATCAAGGTAATTAGGCATAATCAAATTAGCCTCAAAAGTCAACAATTTCAACTAAAATCAATGGCCTAGATTAAGTCTAATAAAGTGAAGTCTAATGGCCTTAAGTAAATCACATAAATTAAGCTAAATCCTTGTAATAAATTATGAACCAATGGGAGGCTTTAAACATAAGATATTTTGGGACTTGGAAGAAGCAAAAAAATCAAGAGTGTATGGGGGAGAGAGAGGCCAAGGTTTGCATAGGAAGAAAGAAAAAAAATCTAGATATTAGCTAGTAAGCCTTGTTAGAACAATAAGAGCCAAGCATTCCAAAGAAAATATCTCAAGTAAATCAATAATTAGTCTTAATCCTTGTATAATTAGATTAATCAATGATAAATCAAATATTCTTAAAACCTCATAAAAATTAATTGAATCAATGGGAAATTTAAAAACATAGATTAATTGTAAGAATTAATCTTGAACAAACACATACAAATTGGGATAAATATCACCATGATTTTTATTTTACCCAACTTATACATTTAATCTTGAGTTAATCAAAGACAATTAGAGACATCTAAGGAAGGTTGTGATTTTCGAAAATTATGAATCAAATGAGACAATTGGATAAATTTTTTGGTTAGCACCTAAATATATCTTATTTAGTTAGTAACCAACTATTCCATTGGCATCTAGTTCCAAAGCCTAGTTGAGAGCTAACTAATCTTATAAAAATCTAGATATTTTTCTAATCACACATGGAGAAGGTTTGGCCAACAATGCAAAAGCAAAAGATGTGGAGTTGGAGGAGGCCAACAAGGTGTGTGAAAAGTGGAAGAGGATAGAGAAGAGAGAGAGGATGGTTGAGACTTGCGAGAGATGGAGGGTGAGGACGGTTGGCTTTTTTTTTTTGTGACTTTTGCTTTTTCAAAAAGATATCATCTAAACACATAAATTAATTAAAAAACATTTTTTTTGACATGAAAAAAGTGTTTTTTTAATAAAAAAAACCCATCCAAACAGGCCCTTAATGACAACTTTCTTGAGAACGGTCCACATAAAAAAATGTGCCATAAGTTACCGAATCATTATTTTTATTTAAGGTGGACCTACAAGAAAATATTGCATTTTTTTTTTTAAAAAAAAATTGCAATTTCATGTCAAAACTTCCAAAATTTGGGGTCCTTCCATTCATTCAAATACTTCAGCTTCAGCCTCCCCAAAGTCTTCGGATCAGGCTTTCGTCCTTTGATATTATCCTCCGCTGCACCCCGTACGACGTCATTTTGGCTTCAAATAACTGAAGCTGCACTTTTTTTTTTTTTTTTTTCCATTTTGAAAAAATATTTAAGGGTACTGAGCAGTACTAAAAAAAATACTTAGGATACTGAACGGTACTGAAAAAATACTTTACGATCTTCAAAAATTATTTTAGGATCTTAAAAAATATTCTGAAATATATTTTTAGTACCAGTCAGTACCTTAAAATATTTTTTCAAAATCATGAAGTATTTTTTATAGTACTAGTCAGTATTCTGAAGTATCCTTTTAGTATCAGTCAGTACCCTGAAATATTGTTTCAAGATCCTAAACTAATTTTTTAAGATCATAAAGTATTATTTTCAGTACCAGTTACTATCCTTAAGCATCTTTTTAGTATCAGTTAATACCTTAAAATATTTTTTCAGGATTCTAAAATAATTTTTTAAGATCATAAAGTATTTTTCTAGTACCGTTCAGTATCCTAAGGTATTTTTTTTAGTACTGCTTTAATACCCTTAAATATTTTTTCAAAAAGGAAAAAAAAAGTGTAGCTTCAGTTATTTGAAGCCAAAACGACGCTGTACGAGTGCATCGGAGGACAATATCAAAGGACGAGAGCTAGATCCAAACTCTTCCACCCCAATCCAAATCTCAACATCAGCCTACAATAAAACAAAAACAAAAATGATTATTAGTTGGCTGCCAAGGGGTGATCAACCCGGTCCAGTCCAGTATTTGGGTTAGACGGGTCCGGAGCTCAAATAAAAAACCCGAGTATATCCAGATCGGTCTTCACGTTCGGGGTCAACCAGGTCAACTTTTCTAAGGAAGTCTCCTAGTATGTCTCCCTTTCAGCACCCTTATTTTATATTTAAGTTGACTTAGAGATTATTATTCTATGCACGGAATTCATAGACCAAGTAATTAAACTGGGACCGACTAGTGTGACCCGAAACCGACCTGTAAATCGGTCCGATCTGGGAACTAACCATGTTTTATTTTTTATTTTTTAAAAATCCATTTTTTTATTTTCTTTATAATTTCATATTAATAACTATATGAAATTTTTACTTTCTTCACTAGTTTGGCCTCGGGTTAGCTCTGTTTTGACTCTGATTTGACCCACTCACCTTGACTTAGCACTCAGGCCGGTTCAGCGTCTGCTCCGATTTTAATAATTTGATATAAACAAATATTTGACAACCTGTTGAACTTGCATAAGTAAGTTACATGAATATAATTTGGGAAAAATGATATCTTCATATCAACAAATATCCATTCTTTCTTTTATAATTCCATTAATATATTGAATATGTAATGTGATCAACTTTTGTGGTTCATGTGAATTTTCTCCACTACTGACTAGTGTTAATGAATTCAAATAAATCTGAAATAAGGTAAATTTGGGAAAAAATCAATTTTAAGGCATATTTAATTACTTAACTTTCATTCTTTAATACTATGTGATAATTAGTTAAAATAATTTATATTATAAAATCAAAGGTATAAAAATCAGAAGTATAATAAAAAATGTTACTTACTTATATATAATAGGGCAGGACTTTGGAAGTACTTCTATTTTAAATTCTCTCGTTTATTGTGTTTAACGAGCTTCAATAAAAAGTACTATGAAATTTACACTACTACAAAATAGGGATACGGCGTCCTATTTTCGGCACATTTAACGTCCTTTTTACGCGGGACGTCTATTTGGGGGCCGTAGTAGGCGGAACTTACGGCGTCTAATTAAAAATTAGACGCCGTAAGTTTTTATTAGACGCCGTAAGTTGGACTTACGGTGTCCTATTACACTATTAGACGTCTTAAGCCTTAAGCATACCACGAATGCCTTAATTAGACCATACTTACGGCGTCTAATTCAAGGAATTAGACGCCGTAAGTGTTTTTTTTTTAAATATTTTACTTCATATGATTGCCCACCCTTACAAAAACCTTACACATATCAGCAGGCAATCACCACAATGTGATCAAAATAAAGAAACACACCTATGTGCTAAAAAGATTAGCTCAGCCAACCTTATATTTTCAAAAGACAGAAACAGAATACATGCATGTATATATAACAAAATCCCAAGACACATAGTTGATGATGAATTGGATATAAAGGTAGCAAAGTAGTAACTGTAACACCCCAATTTTCAATAAAAAAATCTATACTTAACCAAAGCATTTGAAATATTACTAATCAACAAAAACCCATTTTTAAAGGGCCAAATTAATTTCCCAAAAACATATACAAAATATTTACAGTGCCAAAATAAATTTCTAAAATATTCCGAGTTGATAAAATGCGGAAGTCTTATGGTCATGACAAATACAAATAACACAACATATCCTAAGAGTACAAAAGAGTCTCCAAGACTCACTCCACAGTGTCTTCCTTGCTCCCTACTAAAATAATATCCCGAAAAAAATGAATATTGCAACCATAAGATCCTAAGATCTCAGTAACCATTGGTTATTCAGAAATATACAAGCAAACCAAAATCGAGAACATACGGTTCAAAATCAAGTTTAACTCACAATAATTTATTAATATTATGACATAAAACCTTTCACAAATTAGTTCTCGATTTGGTTAATAAAATCCCTTCCCAAAAAGGGTTCCAAAACTATAGAACATCATTTCATTTTTTTCAAACATCTTTCACAAGAAATGTCATATAATATACCATACAAATATGCAAGATGCAATTATGCAATATGCCCCTTATATCACCGTCCATCCTTAATCACGATGGAGCCATAGGCTAACACATAGTCCAATAGAAACTCATCCATTTGACTGGATTGTCTCAAGCTCACCAGTTCTTAAGATACACCCGGCCAAAGGTATAGAGCTTAAGTCTGGACTATGGCTCCCCTCCTTAAACACAACTAAGGAGGTGTCACATGTCCCACAACTCCAATGCAATCCCGGCCAAAGGAAGACATGGAAGAAGGGGCCCTGACAAGTACCATACACTGTGCACCGAGTGATGGCATAAAGAAATCTCATCATAAAAATTCCTCCTTACTCCAACCCGTCACAAATGTACCACCATTCATATGCATCAATGACAAACCATCATAATAAAATAAATAATATTCCCATCATAACACATAGGCACACTTAAAATGTTTCCAAAGTACATAACCATGAGTTTTAATAAACAACAAATATGCTTGAAAAGTTTCTCATCTCATCAAATATAATTTTAGTTACATATATGATTCCAAATCAAGCCCTCCATGGGCACAACAAATACCAAAACAATTTAATATATACACATATATACAGTTGACAAGTATATAAAAGAATAACCAGAGTTACCTCTCCTCCAAGCTTACAGGTAATCACATAAGAGTTACTTCAAATCTCTTAATGAGAGTCTACAAAAGCACACACATAAATTTCTATTAACATATTATTCAAAGTATTCTAAAACCTTAAGCTACCCTCCAAAATTAATATTTATATTATATATACACCCACACACTCATATTTATTATGATATAGGTATATATATAACACATAATCACAACTAACAACAAAGATCATGTTTCCTTTCTTTTCTTTTTATATATATAAAGTACAAAAAAAATATATAATACTCATTTATATCCATATAGTGCGGCGCCTTATTCGCAACAACAAACTCGGGAACTTATAATTATATCTATATGAGCAATAACACAAGTATACTTTTCTTTTTCTTTTCCAAGAACAGATGCTAACCTGACAAGCATATATATATATATATATATATGTAAAAGAAAAACCTTTTTCCTATCTCTCTTCTTTTATTTATTGCATTATATATATAAAGATACTATGCACAGTGAATGTATCGGTAACAACAAATATATATGAAGCCAAAGTCCATATACACGTACATCAAGCTTTTCATATATAAACACACACATATCACAGTGAGCAAATGACAAACAAGTTTTATGTTCTTATATTTCACCCTTTATATGTTGTATATCTTAGATCATCTCATCATTTTCATATCTTCGCTACGCACACTCACACACGTTTACCTATATATATATATATACGGTGATATATTCCTACCGCTATTACTCCTAAGCTTGCGTTGGATCATTATGGAAGCGAAGAAGCAAGACTTGAAGGCTTACCTCAAGTTGTCGGCTAGAATCGCTGGTCTTCAACGAGGAACAGTTCAACTCTGCTTTCGGGACTCCAAAACAGAGCACACAACAACTGGGCTCTCTCACACTCTCTCTTGGTCACACACTCTCTCGTTCTTGGTCTCGGTTTTGCCGGAGCCAAGTGAATGAAAAGGAGTCAAGAGGTATGGGTTATATAGCACATGTGGGTCTGGACCGAGAAGAAACGTTGGGTTCGAGGAGAAAGAATACCCGCCGGTTGAAGGGTTAAGATAGAGACACATGGAACTGCCATCATTGTGGGAAGCATGGTGGTTTGGTGATCTCACTCTGTGACATCGTGTTTGACCGGGATTATTTGGGATCTTGGGTTACTATTGCGTTTTAGTGTTTCCGCAATTGACGCCGATTACTTGCTGATCTGTGTTCAGTTTTCTTTCTTCTCTCTTTTTTTTTTTTTTGAACTTCTGCGTGTTTGACCGAAGAAATAAGGAGAAACTGAGATACGTATATGTCCTGCTACTATGTTTTCATCTTTTATGTTATGATAGATAATGGGCTGGGTTTATTTAGGATCATGGGCTGATGTGTGTATTATACGTACGGGTGTTGGGTTTATTCAATGAAAATGTGCATATATGTTACTTGGTTTTATTATTTATTCATTTTTCTTTTACAATAAAAATGAATTCCTAGTTTTCCAAATAGTTAAGTTTAATCATTGGCTATTCTTCACAATTTAATTCTCATATATAATTTTAGGCATTCTTTATTGAATTATTATTTTCCCAAAATAAATTAATTAAGGGAAAAATAAGCCTAAACTTCCCACAATTAATCCTCACAATTATTTTAAACCATAATCACATAATTCATTCCTATAAAATACCTAAATTTCAAATCCCAAAATTTGGGATATTACATTTCTTCCTCGTTAATTTAAATTTCGTCCTCGAAATTTGAACCTATAACTTCGAGAATTATTCTAGACATCTAGCCTATTCCTTTCCTATACATGCTTACCTATCACGCACCTTAATATTCAAACAACTATCTCATTCATCTTGTACCGAGGTATAGTATTCAAAAAATAGGATCTACTAATCCATTCTCACAGTGCTTGGTTATGCAGGCCTCACTGCCTGACTCATTCTGCCTCTTGGCTTATCACATATTAACCTTCCGGCACATTCTATTGCCACTACGCTGAATTTCTAGCCCTACTACCTAGGGAATTACCCTCAAACTTAAGGTATCTTATTCATCACCTGGTACATATCGAATGTTTTGCCAGCCTCAAGATGTACTCTAGACACTAGTCTAAAGTCACCATGACAATCAGCATTCTACAAAGTACTTAAGCATTATAGGTCTTATAGCCTAGGGACACCGCCCCGTGCAAACTTGCACGCCGGTCTTACAGTCTCGAGCCTCTCGCTCGTTTATCCCGTGTCCGGGCTTCCTCAACTTAAACTCTCACACTTTAGTTTCTAATAACAACTCTATTTTGTCCTCAACTAAAACGCCTTTCTTGTCCCTTGGTGTTTGTACATACCACTTTGTTAATATTAACAATCATTCTCCAAAATAAAACTCTCAAAGGTATTTCTTTCCAATTCACATTCACAAATCAATTCCTTTTCTCCATTTAGCGAACCCGAGTTCATTTAAAACTCTTTATTCCTTAACAGAAAACATTCAATTATAGCATTAGTTGGCTACTCTAATAACTAATTGTATTTGACACGATATAAGGAGGTATTGGACCTTTTAAAAATTATCATTCAAAACTTTCAACGCTACTATCAAAATCTTCCTCGACAATTGAAATTTCTATATCCTCAATTTTCGATAGCAAACGTACTTATGTGATAATCCAATAAATCTCTCAATTCAAGCCTATAAATCAAACTATCATAAAAATTCTCACAAGACAAGAGTAGGCATAAAAACATGCGCCATCTAATAATCCATTCCCTCACATTTTCCAAATTTGAATCCAATAAATAAATACTAATTTACTTTATCATCAAATGCATGCTCACATTCTATAACCATAAAAATTAAGCTCATATGTTGTTGGCCTTTATTCTTTATCATTGTTTAATACTCATAAAACCTCAAAACGTGATGTCTTTCTTTCATGTCGCTTTTCACGATTCTTAATTTCCTATTGACATAATGATTCTCAAATACTAACTCTATCACCAAAACTTTCAAGTTATAACTATTTCTTTTATTAACCCTCCTTGAAGATCTCAAATAGTGGAATAAGATTTGTCATATGCTTCCATCATTTCATGAGCCTCCTCTCCAATATCCATCATTTATCTAAACTCTCACGCACATCCTTTCTAAGAAAGACATACCTAAATGTTCTAACTCAACTTCAACCTATCCTTATCTAATAACATTTTTCACATCCTAAAGATACAAGGAGACGTGACAAACCCAAACATCTGGCTATGATCTCCCATGTGTACAAGTTTTCTTACTTATATTTAAGAAATTCCTCTTTCTTTTTATTAGACCTCAAAACAATAGGATAATAATAACTATGGATTTTTTTCCCTTAAATTATTTCCAAATTATCACACTTCACTTACTAGGTTGTGTTGTTCGCTTTACCACTTCTTGTCTGCTTTCACCAACAATACAGTAACAATGTACACTTTTTGATAAGTAATACAACTAACCATATAAAAATTTCCTTTAATCTCTCCACCTTGACCAACTTCCAAATTCTAGCCTAAAGTCCTAGTAATTTCATACGATCTTTGTGGGATCACTTGTAGATGCAGCCACACATTTACATGAAAAGTGAATGCTTACTGTATAAGCCTTATCATCAAACCTCCTAATAGTATGAAATTCAATAACACTTTAATCATAAAATTTATCTATACTCCATTCATATTTGATGTGACAAAAACCTTTAGTCGAGGGAAATTTTAAAAGTCTACTTATCTTAGTGATTCTATCATTAGAAAGTCCTTACATCAAAATACAATCAGGAAATGTGCCTATAACCTCAACATAAAAAGAACGTTGACTTTGTTTTGGAATAACCATTTTCCTTTCCCTCATTTTTAACTTATACATGTCCTTCTTTATTTCAACTTGACATACTAAATTCTTCTCCTTTGTTAGCTCTTTTAAACATTTTATGCAAGTCATTTGGTATTTTAACTCGTGCACTCTTATTGAGATTTGGCATTGTACCCCTTCTTTCTAACAAGAAGCAACATCTTTATATAATTTCCTGCTACTAATCAATTGAATGTCTTGGGTCAATCATCCTATAAACTTATTATCCAATCATTTAATACTCTCCAAAACCTACGAGTTTAACGTCCAACCAACACTATCATCTTAAGGATTCTTGATTCAATATGTAAATATACTCCTAACAATATGTTAATTAATTAAATCTCACAACTTCATGATAATTCCAAAACACATGGAAATATATATATGCTAATAGAATATGTCAAACCCGATCCCCAGAAATTTTTATTATGTAACGAAATCATTGAAAGTAGAAATGATATAATTTGTCAAAAATAATACATTGCACTTCCAGCCCTCATAGAGACAAGTTTTCTTATCAAAATCCTCCCCCTTCACCTTTTTATTTTATCCTAATGAAAATTATTAAAAGAGTTCTATTGTCTTGCATCCCAACTCAACTTTAAGGGGATAATTGATCATATCTACACGCGCATCGGTAGTTGTCGTCACACCCTTCATTGTTTATATATAACAAGTTGGTGTTTTTTTATTTATTAATCAATCATTTTAAACTTTAAACCATCTCATTGATATTTAATACTATATCACCAACATATATTTCTCCTAAAACTTAATATTATTTGCTTAACTTTGACCATTATATCTCTTATCTTCTCCTAGATTGTGTCTCTTGCTACCAATTCTCTTTACCAATAAGTGAAATATCTTGGGTTCACTCATTTCTCCCTTCCTATGAAAAATACCACAAGAAAACTAGGCAGTGTAAGCAAATAACCACACAAACTCTAAAACTAAATAAAGGGAAGCGCATATGTTATGATATTTATTTTGCCATGACCACTATTTTTTTTTTGTTGAAAACAGCTAGAAAAACAAAATAGCTTTGGAATGTTCAGCTCTGATACCAAAATGTAACACCCCAATTTTCAATAAAAAAATCTATACTTAACCAAAGCATTTGAAATATTACTAATCAACAAAAACCCATTTTTAAAGGGCCAAATTAATTTCCCAAAAACATATACAAAATATTTACAGTGCCAAAATAAATTTCTAAAATATTCCAGAGTTGATAAAATGCGGAAGTCTTATGGTCATGACAAATACAAATAACACAACATATCCTAAGAGTACAAAAGAGTCTCCAAGACTCACTCCACAGGTGTCTTCCCTTGCTCCCTACTAAAATAATATCCTGAAAAAAATGAATATTGCAACCATAAGATCCTAAGATCTCAGTAACCATTGGTTATTCAGAAATATACAGGCAAACCAAAATCGAGAACATACGGTTCAAAATCAAGTTTAACTCACAATAATTTATTAATATTATGACATAAAACCTTTCACAAATTAGTTCTCGATTTGGTTATTGGAGCCATAGGCTAACACATAGTCCAACAGAAATCCATCCATTGAACTGTATTATCCCAAACTCACCAGATCTTAAGATACACCCAGCCAAAGGTATAGGGCATAAGTCTATACTATGGCTCTCGTCCTTAAAAGAACACAATTAAGGAGGTGTCACATGTCCTACAGCTCTAATGCAATCTCGGCCAAAGGAAGACATGGAAGAAGGGGCCTTGACAAGGATCATACATTGTGCATCGAGTGATGGCATAAAGAAATCTCATCATAAAAATTCCTCCTTACTCCAACCCGTCACAAATGTACCACCATTCATATGCATCAATGACAAACCATCATAATAAAATAAATAATATTCCCATCATAACACATAGGCACACTTAAAATGTTTCCAAAGTACATAACCATGAGTTTTAATAAACAACAAATATGCTTGAAAAGTTTCTCATCTCATCAAATATAATTTTAGTTACATATATGATTCCAAATCAAGCCCTCCATGGGCACAACAAATACCAAAACAATTTAATATATACACATATATACAGTTGACAAGTATATAAAAGAATAACCAGAGTTACCTCTCCTCCAAGCTTACAGGTAATCACATAAGAGTTACTTCAAATCTCTTAATGAGAGTCTACAAAAGCACACACATAAATTTCTATTAACATATTATTCAAAGTATTCTAAAACCTTAAGCTACCCTCCAAAAATTAATATTTATATTATATATACACCCACACACTCATATTTATTATGATATAGGTATATATATAACACATAATCACAACTAACAACAAAGATCATGTTTCCTTTCTTTTCTTTTTATATATATAAAGTACAAAAAAATATATATAATACTCATTTATATCCATATGCAACAAACTCAGGAACTTATAATTATATCTATATGAGCAATAACACAAGTATACTTTTCTTTTTCTTTTCCAAGAACAGATGCCAACCGACAAGCATATATATATATATATATGTAAAAGAAAAACCTTTTTCCTATCTCTCTTCTTTTATTTATTGCATTATATATATAAAGATACTATGCACAGTGAATGTATCCAGAACAACAAATATATATGAAGCCAAAGTCCATATACACGTACATCAAGCTTTTCATATATAAACACACACATATCACAGTGAGCAAATGACAGCAAGTTTTATGTTCTTATATTTCACCCTTTATATGTTGTATATCTTAGATCATCTCATCATTTTCATATGCTGCTACGCACACTCACACACGTTTACCTATATATATATATATACAGTGATATATTCCTACCGCTTATTACTCCTAAGCTTGCGTTGGATCATTATGGAAGCGAGAAGAAGCAAGACTTGAAGGCTTACCTCAAGTTGTCGGCTAGAATCGCTGGTCTTCAACGAGGAACAGTTCAACTCTGCTTTCGGGACTCCAAAACAGAGCACACAACAACTGGGCTCTCTCACACTCTCTCTTGGTCACACACTCTCTCGTTCTTGGTCTCGGTTTTGGCTGGAGCCAAGTGAATGAAAGGGAGTCAAGAGGTATGGGTTATATAGCACACAGGGTCTCGGACCGAGAAGAAACGTTGGGTTCGAGGAGAAAGAATACCCAGCGGTTGAAGGGTTAAGATAGAGACACATGGAACTGTCACTGTTGTGGGAAGCATGGCTGGTTTGGTGATCTCACTCTGTGACATCGTGTTTGACCGGGATTATTTGGGATACTGGGTTACTATTGCGTTTCAGTGTTTCCGCAATTGACGCTGATTACTTGCTGATCTGTGTTCAGTTTTCTTTCTTCTCTCTGTTTTTTTTTTTTTTGAACTTCTGCGTGTTTGACCGAAGAAATAAGGAGAAACTGAGATACGTATATGTCCTGCTACTATGTTTTCATCTTTTATGTTATGATAGATAATGGGCTGGGTTTATTTAGGATCATGGGCTGATGTGTGTATTATACGTACGGGTGTTGGGTTTATTCAATGAAAATGTGCATATATGTTACTTGGTTTTATTATTTATTCATTTTTCTTTTTACAATAAAAATGAATTCCTAGTTTTCCAAATAGTTAAGTTTAATCATTGGCTATTCTTCACAATTTAATTCTCATATATAATTTTAGGCATTCTTTATTGAATTATTATTTTCCCAAAATAAATTAATTAAGGGAAAAATAAGTCTAAACTTCGCACAATTAATCCTCACAATTATTTTAAACCATAATCACATAATTCATTCCTATAAAATACCTAAATTTCAAATCCCAAAATTTGGGATATTACAGTAACAACAAAGTCGAAGTGGCTAACTTCAATGAAATAACTTGAATTGAAACAAATTACTTACTATCGGATAAACCCACGCCGGTTCTCTACTTGGACCCACTTTAATCCCAGCAATCATTCTATATGCCTTCAATGCACTATCATTAAAATGAAAATGAATAGACATTATAACAATTCATTTAATTCAAGAATATCAATGATTGTGCAAAAAATTTACTTACTTGTTGAACATGGTTTTTATGTCTCTGTGTGGCCTCCCACCCATGGAATCGAACCAATAGACATTTATGAACGGAAATAACAAAATAATTAATCTCAAACCTATCACCACTTAAAAGCATGAATCTTTCAACTTATTTAAACTAAGCAAAAATTTAATCTATATACATTCCACATGTATAAATAAATGCATCAATGACAACCACTGCTCTGTTACAATTTCAAAAAAAAAAAAAAAAACTGAAATAGTACCAATTATATATTTGCCAAATGTTTAAAAAACTTTAATAAAGAATCACTGACAGCAATTAATTTCTATCCACCAACAACCACAAATTCAGTTTCTTATCACAAGCTGATTCTCCCCCTCGAAGGGCCCAGGGGGATGCAATGCATTCATCACAGTTCACACTAACATAGAACATACACCATGTGTAATACCCTAAAAATCTCTATCATAAATTGATAAGAGTATACCTATAGAAAATAGGTGAATATGAGGTTTCAAACATCTTGTATTGAGTTTACTTTGTTGTTAGGGTAATCTCCCTTGAAATTAGATAATTTACAATTAGGTCCCTAAAACGTTTGGACATTTGCAAATAGGTCCCTAAGCACATTGTGGGTTATAAATACCCTGTGAAAGCTATAAAGGAGGCAAGTAAAAATATATTTGAAATAGGGAAGGATGTTGTCCCTAATTTAGGTAATTTATTAAGTTAGAAACTTGGAGAAATTGAAGAAGAATACTCAAAAGTATTGAAAAGACCAAAAGGCCCCTGTAAACTCTAAAATTATGCAGAGTCATGAAATTCTAATGTTAATACAAAAGTTTGAAGATGAAGAGTTATCTTAATTAAGGAAATTAACCACAAGTGATAAGAAAGTAATTAGGTAATTATTGGCTAATTACTTAAGTTTAAGCGAAGGAAATTCAAAGATAATTGTGTAGAACCCTAAAATTAGTGGTTTTTGGCTTAAAATTAGTAAAAATATATTTACTAATTAATTGGAAATTTTTGAGAAAAATAGATGAGTTTAAGTATTTTTAAGCCTAAATACAAGAATAAGCCAATTAGGTAATTTTGTGGAATTTTTGGGAAAAATTAAATAAGTAAATAATTAAATAATAAATTAAATAAAAAAATAAATATTTATTAAGTATAAAAGAGGGCCAGCCGAATTGTTCACAAAAATAGGATAGGAATGAACAAAGAAAAATCATGATATTTTATGCAACTTGTAATATAATATTATATAATTAAATATAGTGAATAGTAATTTAATAATTAGGAAACGGATCCTATCTAGAGATCTAGGAATGAGATTTCCAAAGTCAGGGTAGAATATTGATCAGTGGAATTTTATCTTCCGTTAAACTCTTGCGGAAGTTAATTCTGAAGCCGTTTGTGCTTTTTCCTAATAAGACGAAATAGGGAAAAATGCATATAGGCATATTTTTGGATTTAAAGAAAATAAATTCTAACTCAACATCTAGGAATGAGTTTGAATTTATATGAACATATTTGGAATCAGTGAATTTTCTGAAGAAGTTGATGATTCCAGAAATGCGTTCTGAAACCGGAAGTGTTCGGACACGTTTCTCGAGAAAACTTCAACTGGACTGTTGGAGCCCTATATGGAATCAAAATTTAGGTTAACTTGGACATTTCTAGCAAGAGAGAACATGTCTTCAAAGTTGTAAATCCAGAATTTTGAGATTTCTCCGAAATTACGCGAATCGGATACCGATCGGGGAAATTCTATCGGATCGGGATATAAAGCAACATAAGTCACTACTCTTGGAACCATTCCATTGCAGCCACATCACCCATGTTATGTCGACCAAAGCTCTCCATGGACAAGAGAAAATTACACAACTTGCCCACTTCTTGCCTATATAAAGGCATGCCTCTCTTCAAAAATTCTCACATCCATTTCTCCTTGCCTTGGCCGAACCTAGAGGGAGAAAGAAGAGAGAGAAGCTTTGGGCAAATTTTGTACGGAGTTCTTCAACGGGTAAGTCCTTCGGTCTTTAGCTTTTTAGTTCGGTAGTTAGTAGAGTTTTTAGATAGTTTTAGTAAGTAGGGAGTGAAATTCCTACTATTGTTTTAGGCCTCATTGCATTGAAAGATTCCTAAAGAGGTAAAACTTGGTAGGGATTGAGTCCCCGAAAAGTTTAAGTAGCGAAGTGCTGGTGAAATTCCGCCGATTAGGGGTATAGGGGCAAAATGATAATTTTTACCTAAAATTCCTGTTGTGATGTCAAATCACTAATAAAAGTGATATTACTCTTATAGGACATCAGAAACTTTGATCTGCTGCCGTAATTGTCCGACGTGCCACTGTAGGACGTTTCGCTGTTTTCCGTTAAACGTGTCGTTTCCGCCAGAATTTCCGACGTTCGTCAACGGAGGTACGTTCGCGTACTGTAACACTAATATGATGATTATTGAATGATTATATGTGATAATATGTTATGTAAATAGTTTGGTGCCGAAGGCAAGGTTAGTCTATGTGGGTGTGCCATTTAGTCGCCGTAAAGTCGGTGAGGCCCCCCATGATAGACACTTACCTGGCCATTCTATTCGGTGCTAGATGCACCGTATCTATGGAACCGTACTTAGATACCCCGTGTCTAAGGAATCGTACTTAGATACTCCGTGTCTATGGAACCGTACTTAGATACCCCGTGTCTATGGAACCATACTTAGATACCCCGTGTCTATGGAACCGTACTTAGATGCACTGTGATTAAGGAATCGTACTTAGATCACTATTACAGTTTTATGTTGTTGTACTGGCTTGATCAATGCCGTTAAGACTAGGAATACTTGTTGTACATATATTGTTTATAAGCATGAGGTTAACACGTTACACGAGATCAATACGCTAAATTGGATCTCGCTATGCTCAGAGTCCAGGAGGACCGAGGGCCGAGGAGGGAAGCAAGCAGGCCACGTAGATCGAGGACAAAGGTAGGGAGCTAGCATGAAGATCAGATGGAGACATTTTAGTTTTGTTGTACTTACGTTAGATGTAAACACTCAGAGGAATGTACGGCCTTATGAACGACCCGATACACTGTTATCAATGTTATCCAGATTACTCCTTATTATGAAAAAAATTTGTCGCTCAAAACTCGATCAAAACGCTATAAAAACAATTGTGAAAAGGGTGTTACACCATGCATACTATATTAGTGCTTGAGCTGCTTTATTTTTATCATCTGCCAAGTTATACAGATGCTTTGTTACTTTCATGTGCAAATGAATGATGATGGGTTTTCAAAGTAAAGGTGACATATCTAAATCTAATAATATATTTCAAATTAAACGGAATAATCACAACTGTTTTAAAGCTTTAACTTTGTAAATTTCAAAGCATTTGGATGTTAGTCAAACAGCTTTTAGCGTGCGTGAGTGTAAATGTAGTAATGTTGAGTGTTGAAAATTTCATACGGTAGGCTCCATCATGTTGATTTGAAAATAAAAGATGCTGACCACATTCTCAATCCAAAACTTCAAAGATACCTTCAAGTGTTAAATATGTCTAACCTCTTTACAAAGCTGAAGTAACCTTCTGAACTAAAGGAAAAATCCAAGAGATGATGCAAATGGTGGAAGTAGAGGATAAAACTCAATAAATCCAATGGCCCAAACTGTACTGTTCGATTTAAAACATCCAGAACTTGGAAAAAAAAATTAGAGGAAGTATGTGTTTGCACATATTACAAAGTTCCAGTTCAATGAATTAATGAATGTGGTAGTATTGCAACTATACAAGTGTTTTAGAAAGTGGAATCACATATCACAATTGTGCCACAGCATCTAGGCCTTTACTAAAAATTATTTCCCTTCACAAAGTAAGTGAATATGTCTAGTATGAATGTTTTAACTTAGATGTATGTGTATTTTGTTTAAAGATGGTGAAAAATCTCTAAACTAATTCTTCTTCTTCTTCTTTGTTTTTTTCCCCTAAACCTGGACAATTTTATGACTATTCCCATTGTGGAAAATGATCTGGATGAGACAATACACCAATGTTGCATCAATGGACATAAGGCAGCTATATATGAGTACTTGGTATGCACAATGCTCACAGTAGAAATATTCAAATTTCATACTTTATTCCTTTGGTTACAACATGGACGTACAAATTATATTTGCATAAGGTTCTTCTGGGTGTGTGCAAGGATATTTAGCACAACAATGATTATAAGGCAGTGAATGACCAAAACTCAATGGTATATAGCTTAAAAATGCCACTAAAGTAAGAATTATATCTTTATTCCAAAATCAAAGATTCAGTTTCTCAAAGCTTTTAATATAGTTCGCAAAACAAAATTCCTAAATTCGGACGCCAATCAATTTAGTGCAGCAAATGATAGCAAAGACACTACAAAAAAAACGACAATTAGTAACGGTTAAAATGACCTATTTGTAACGGTTTTTGACGTGACAAACGACATTTGTAGCGGTTAGAGGAACCGCGACAAAAACGCCTGTGGCAAGCCGATTTGTAACGGTTAAAAAAACCGATACTACATACATATAAACCGCTACTATATCTATTCTAAGTTATGATAAACCGCTACAAAATATTGAAAAAATGGCGCCCAAATTTTGTAACGGTTTGTAAAACCGCTACAAATATTTAATCCAATTTAAATTAAAATTTATAACGGTTGTTGTAGCGGTTTTACAACCGCTACAAAATATTGAAAAATTGAAAAAAAAATCGTAATTTGTGTCCATTGTTACAATATTATATTGAATATTTTTATTATTTAAGTGACAAATTAAATGATAATAGTTAATATTTAAAAAACTGATTAACTTAAGTTAGATAAGTATAAATATTATGTAGGTATAATATTGAGAATATGTAGATAATAAGGATTTATTGTGTTGTCCACCTCTCGAGCAAAAAAATTATGTTGTGCATTAGATGATATTTGATTATATAAAGAAAGTTGATGATGATAGAAGGAATATTGAGGAAATATACTTAAAGTTCTGGATAAGGAAAAAAAAATAGTATCAATATTATAAGAAGTAAAAAATAAAACATTGAAATCAAAGATTTTAGAAGGAGTGGGAAGAAATGAGAGAAAACGAGAGAGAAATGAGTGGGAAGAAATGAATGAGTGTGTGAGATGAGGTGTGGTGGGGATATTTATAAGGATATACGTAACATTTGTAGCGGTTGATGTGACGGTTTTGTAAATTTAATGTTTTGTGAATGCGTTAAAAACCGCTACAAAAATTCATTAGTATTTAAAAATATATAATTTTCAAATTTTGTAGCGGTTACACTAAGAACCGCTACAAATGAATGAACGTTAGGCGGGATTCAAATATTCAAATTTCAATATTACACACTTTGTAGCGGTTGATGTAACGATTTTGTAACGGTTTTTTCGTTTTGTAAGCGGTTTCAAAACCTCTACAAAAATTGATTGGTATTTTAAAAAAAAAAATTCAATATATCACATTTTGTAGCGGTTATCCTAATAACCGCTACAAATATGAACATATTTTTTTAAAAAAATAAACTTGGCGGGATTCGAAATATTCAAATTTCAATATTACACACTTTGTAACGGTTGATAACCGTTACAAATGTCGTTCACGAACCAAATACAAGTCATACTAGCTACAAATTTGTAGCGGTTTCGGTATAAACCGCTACAAATTCGCATATTTGTAGCGGTTTATTTTGACCGCTACAAATTAACCGCCACAAAGTGACATTTTTTTTGTAGTGAGATGCTCTAAGTCTACAAGAATTTCAAGATCAGTGCAAGTAACAAGTATCATATTAATAACCCAATGCCTAGCAAAATCACGAAAGAGAATAACAATGTAATTACAATGATCTCAAGCTAATGCACCGGTGACAAGCATGTTAATGCAATTAAATATTCCATTAGGTGGATGTTCTAGTTTTCAGCCTATTCACCATATATAACAAAGAGTAAGTCAGAGAAGAAGAAAAATGAACAATGCCTTGCAGTTCAGCAAGAAAGTTGGACCTGTAACATGACTTCAACAAAGGATTCAGGAGAATATTGGCTTATACATACAAAAGAATGACATATAGATGAACAATATATTCAGCTCAGTTCAACAAAATCAATTAAATTCACAACTTCCAACCTAAACACTAATCACAAGAATGAAAGAATGTCAGCAACTCAAGTGAAAAGTTCAACCACAGAGCCAAAGAAGACAACAAGTTCAGCGACGTCACTTGATAAAGAATTAAAGTGCAGTAGTCAGAAACTTTCAGCAAATTCAAGAGGCAGAAAATTCAGTAGGTTTGAATTAGATTTTATGTTACTAAAACTAGACCAAAACATCAAACAAAACACCACTATGACAGCAAATTTTTTTCACATTTGGAGGCAATTAATATCCAAAACTTCATGGAAGCTTTCACAATTTAATGCGGCAATTAAAAAGCATTAACATTCCCTTCAATTGCCAATAACAACCGATATGCAACAGGAGGCAAATATCTATGGCAGCAATGACTTTTGCACACAAATCTTAACAGAATTTAAAGGTTTCGGCATACGAATTTAGCAATTCTCTAATGCTAAAGTGAATGAAAGAAACCTGGTAATAATCACAGTACCACACAAGCAAGTCAAACATCTCCCAAGCAAGAAGCGTGTGATAATAAAAATTTTCAGCAAATAAGTTATGATGGTATGATTTAGCAACATTCTTAAGTCTTGGTTATTGGAAAATCAAATGCAGTGGGTATAATGGCAAAATCAAACCTCATATGACAGTATCTATTTCCCAATATTCACAACAATTAAAGTGGCAGATTCAAGAGCAAAACCAACAATTTACAGGTTCAAGCAAGTAAATGTCGAATTTCATATTGTAACAATTCTAGAAACTAAAATCAACTCAACTTGGGAAGTCTTGCACTAACACACGACCAAGAAGACAAGTAACCTATACAAACCGAATTAGCTTGGCAATGCAATATCCAATATGATCATAAGAGCAACAGAATTCAGAATGAATCACAAGAAGAAGTCAACCCAAAACTCTCAACTAAACCCATTAGAAGCATCAAATTAAACAAAACTTACATCCTTTATATTAAAACAATGTTATGACGAGCAGGGTATAGGAATAATTAATAAATCTCCACTTCTAAAATTTCCAGCTTTATACTTATCCTTAAAACCATATACACCGAAACACAGATTTGGTGTTCCCAAACAAGCAGAGATCTTAGCTTTAGCCATCGCAAAACAGAACCAAATAAATTCATGCAACACCAATAATCATGTTTAGAGGCTTTAATCTACCTTAAGATTCCATTTTGAACCCTTAATCGTTGTTTCCTATTTCAGAATGAATATTCAACTATTTTCCTTAACTTCAAACAGCAGCAAAAAGACAGATTGAAGATGGGAAAGGACTTGGGAGGCTCACCTGTGTGTGATTCTATTGTTGTATGAGGGCTCCAAGATCCCTTCTTCCCTTCTCCAGCGACCCTCAGCCCTCTCTCTCGCTCTCAGTCTGTTTTTTCTGATTTCTCGGTGTTCTGGCCGAAGAGGAATAACACTTTAGATTCCGATCAAGCTTAAGAAAATGAAAGTGAAGATATATTCTTAGCAAGCCTGACAAAACCAAATTGTAGATAGATTCTTAGCGAGCCATCTCTCTCGGCAAACGGAACTTTCAAATACGCAGGAAATTAAAAAAAAAATAATCGGTAAAACTGAATGAAAGACTTGCAGCAGTACCTGGACGATGTGGAGCAAGGGAAGGAGAGTTTAAGCCTGGACAAGTTCTTTGAGGGCAGCAGCACTGATTGCAGAGGGGCGACGGCAGCAGTAGTGAGACGATGGGGACCGGCGAAACTTCAGAGGGCTACGGAGGTCGTCGGTCGACGATTATGACAGAGGAGGGAAGGGGGACGGTGGGAGTGGGAGACAGGACGAATTGAAGGACGATGGAGCGAGAGGGATGAATTTCGCCTCAAGGATTGGGGGAGGAGGACGCACGCGGAATCAGAGCACTTCAAGAGTGAGAGAGGCGCGAATGAAAACTTAGGGCGAAATCTAGTGTAAAAATTCCAGTTGTAGCGTCTAATTATCATTATTAGAAGCCAAAAAGCCCAAACCCACATCATTTACCGCCAACATTTCACGTTGCCGTGGTTTTGGGATAATTTTGGGCCAATTTTGACGTCCTAATATAGAAATAGGACGTTTTAAGTACACTTTTCGCGTCTAATAAAATATTAGGACGTCTAATATATCAAATTTTCCCCTCATAATTACGAAATTGCCACCGCGTTCACATTTTACTTCCTATTTTTAAAATAGGACGTCTTTTAGGGAAGTAAAATCTATCTTTTGTAGTAGTGTTACATTTACTGGGCTTGTTGGCATAGGGTCAATAACAATTTTATAATATATATAAATTTTCTATTTATTTTTTCCATTGCACCATAACCTTTCATTATTTCACGTGTATTTTAAGTTAGAGTGTAAGACTCAAGATTACAATGGTTTGGCCCGTTGACTGATAAATTATTATTCTATACGCGGAATTCAGATAGAGAAATATATAGTAGGTGAGAATCTGTCAAACTAGCTAATCAAGAACTTGAGCTAGGAAGTACTTCGATTTAAATTGCTCTCGTTTATTGTGCTTAACGAGCTAAAATATAAAGTATTCCTCCGATCATAAATATAGGATAAAATTTATAATTCATATTCATGGAATTCATATGTATATATATATAGTAGTTGAGAATCTTTCAAATTAGCTAAGCAATCAGTACCCTAAAATATTTTTTTCAAAATCATGAAATATATTTTTTTAGTATTAGTCAGTATTCTGAAGTATCCTTTTAGAACCAATCAGTACCTCGAAATATTTTTTCAATATCCTAAACTAATTTTTTAAGATCATGAAGTGTTATTTTCGGTACAGTTACTATCTTTAAGCATCTTTTTAGTATAAGTTAGTACCTTAAAATATTTTTTTAGGATTCTAAAATAATTTTTTGAGATCATAAAGTATTTTTTCAGTACCGTTCAATATCCTAAAGTATTTTTTTAGTACTGCTCAATACCGTTCAATAATATCCTCTTTTTTTTTTTTTTTTTTATAATACAGCGGAGGATAATATCAAAGGACGAAAGCCAGATGCAAACTCTTCCACCCCAATCCAAATCTCAACATCAGCCTACAATAAAACAAAAACAAAAATGATTCTTAGTTGGCTGCCAAGGGGTGATCAACCCGGTCCAGTCCAGTATTTGGGTTAGACGGGTCCGGAGCTCAAATAAAAAACCCGAGTATATCCAGATCGGTCTTCACGTTCGGGGTCAACCAGGTCAACTTTGCTAAGGAAGTCTCCTAGTATGTCTCCTTTCAGCACCCTTATTTTATATTTAAGTTGACTTAGAGACTATTATTCTATCCACGGAATTCATAGACCAAGTAATTAAACTGGGACCGACCAGTGTGACCCGAAAACCGACCTGTAAAGCGATTTGATCTGGGAAGTAACCAGGTTTTATTTTATTTTTTTAAAAATACATTTTTTTATTTTCTTTATAATTTCATATTAATAACTATATGGAATTTTTACTTTCTTCACTAGTTGGCCTCGGGTTAGCTCTGTTTGTTCTGATTTGACCACTCACCCTTGACTTAGCACTCCTACCGGTTCAGTGACCGTTCCGATTTTAATAATTTGATGTAAACAAATATTTGACAACCTGTTGAACTTGCATAAGTAAGTTACATGAATATAATTTGGGAAAATATGATATCTTCATATCAACAAATATCCATTCTTTCTTTTATAATTCCATTAATATATTGAATATGTAATGTGATCAACTTTTGTGGTTCATGTGAATTTTCTCTCCACTACTGACTAGTGTTAATGAATTCAAATAAATCTGAAATGTGGTAAATTTGGAAAAATAATAATAATCAATTTTAAGGCATATTAATTACTTAACTTTCATTCTTTAATACTATGTGATAATTAGTTAAAAGAATTTATATTATAAAATCAAAGGTATAAATCAGAAGTATAATAAAAAATGTTACTTACTTATATATAATAGGACAGGAGTTAGGAAGTACTTCTATTTTAAATTCTCTCGTTTATTGTGTTTGACGAGCTTAAATAAAAAGTAGGGTCATGTCAATAACAATTTTATAATATAAATTTTCTATTTATTTTTTACATTGGACCATAACCTTTCATTATTTCACGTGTATTTTAAGTTAGAGTGTAAGACTTAAGATTACAATGGTTTGGCACGTTGACTGATAAATTATTATTCTATACGCGGAATTCAGATAGAGAAATATATAGTAGGTGAGAATCTGTCAAACTAGCTAATCAAGAACTTGAGCTAGGAAGTACTTCGATTTAAATTGCTCTCGTTTATTGTGCTTAACGAGCTAAAATATAAAGTATTCCTCCGATCATAAATATAGGATAAAATTTATAATTCATATTCATGGAATTCATATGTATATATATATAGTAGTTGAGAATCTTTCAAATTAGCTAAGCAATCAAGAACTTGAGCTAGGAAGTACTTCTATTCAAACTTCTCTCGTTTATTGTGCTTAACGAGTTTAAATAAAAAGTATTACCTCCAATCTTAAATATAAAACATAGTTAATTTTTTTAGGAGATTAAGGAAGATAAATAAGTTACTTAATCATATCATATGTTGTATATCATTTGATTATATATCAGGTTATAAATTCGACCAATAGTTTAGAGGAAAAATGACATTTTTAAATACTTTAAAGTAATTTAATAAAATTCCTTAATCTTTCCATAAAAATCAAACTTTTCTTCTATTTGTTTAGCACCAAAGGGAGTACTATAAAATTTACATTTACTAGGCATGTAGGCATAGGGTCAATAACAATTTTATAATATAAATTTTCTACTATCTTTGTTCTCAAATATAGGATATAATTTGTAGTGCATTTTAATTATAAACTATGTATTATATTTAGAATTGAAGGAGTATTGCATAATGAAAAAATTACAATGGTTTGGCATGTTAACTGATAAATTATTATGCTTTCCAATCCTAAATATAGGATAAAATTTATAGTACAATATATTTAAAATCGGAGGTTAGTATTCTATACGCGGAATTCATATAGAAGAGTGAGTGTGTAATCGTTGAGAAACTGTCAAACTAGCTAAGCAAGACAGGGACGTGTTTGGAATTAAAACAAAATATGTCATGGATCAAGTCAAAACGCGTTTGTTAAAAAAAGTTTGCATTAGAAATTGACGTTTTAAATTAGTCAATTACTTACTTTTCGGACGAAGTCACCCACCAGAAATTAACCTTCTTTTTCACTTATAACATGAAAGCTTTTTTTACCGGTGTTTTTCTTGGTTATTTTCTTTATAAAATTACATAGCCACACATTCATACTTATAGAAAAGATGACAAATCTCTGCCAACAACATTAATTTTTCACCTAATAACTCAATAGTCTTTATCTTTCACTTTCCTTGTTTAAGCATACCGTAAGACTTATTTCACCAAGCAAGCCTTTTGATTTCAATATCACTATGATGCATATAAATCTTTTCCAAGTTTAATGTAACACCCCGTTTCTAAAAGCAGTATAATTTTTTTTTTCGTCAAAACATCATTTCAAATCATCAGAGTAGAGCACCGGAGCATAAGAGTAACTGGTATATATTCAAAGTACCCATGGTAGCATGTCTTGCTGTTTAAACAGCGGTACAAAAGTGTTTCAAAAGTAATACATGACAGAAAGAAGTCTTCAGCCGGGTCTTCTATGCGGCCTGCTTGCCTCTATCCTCGGTCCTCGGTCCTTCCGACCCTGAAGCTAAGTTAAGAGCTGAGGTCCATGCTCGAACCCCAGGTAACGGTTAACCTCATGTTTTATATACACTGTATATGTATGACAGATATTCATAGAATTTTGGCAACATTTACTACGGTCGACATAGGGTATACATATCGGATATGTATGACAATATGATCTGATCGAATGCAAGGTTAAGGCACAATGAGAAATGTACATGATCAGATATGCACGGCAATAACAATACAGTCGGATATAGAGTTAAGGTACAACATACAATAATACAGTCGGATGTATAGTTAAGGTACAATGGACGTTGGACATAGTCGGATATGGACGGCAACATCAATACAGTCACATGTAAAATACAGCATGACGGAGGAAATACAAATATGCATACAATAACCATCAGAATTAGTGTTACTAGTACGCGAACGTACCTTCGTTGACGGTAAACGGTACTTCTGTCGGAATACGGTACGACAGTAGGTCAGAACGTAATTAGGGATATCCTATAAGTACAATAGCGCATTTATTAATGATCAAACATTATGACGGACATTTTAGTTATAAATGATCATTTTACCCCTGACCCCCTAATCGGCAGAATTTCGCCAGAGCTTCGCTACTTTGACTCCCAACTTTCAGAAACTCAATCCCTACTATGTTTTTACCTCGTCAGGCATCTTTCAATGCAATGAGCCTTAAAAACAAGAATAGGAATTTCATTTCCTACTTCCTAGATCTAACTAACATTTCTACTAAAACTACCGAACAAAAGACTAGAACTTAAAAGCTAAGGACCGAAGAACTTACCCGTGCAGAAATTCGCTACAACTTCTCCAAGATCTTCCTTCTCTCTAGCCTTTCTCTAAGTTTCAAAATATTGGAGAGGACTTGGTGTGAGATTTGTGAAGAATGAAGGTGCCTATTTATAGACTTTTTGTGAGGGCAAAATGGTAATCTTCCAACTTCCTCTCCTTCAATTTAGACCACATAATTTAGGGTTTTTGGCAAGCTTCTTCCTCCTCCACACATCCCTTTGGCCAACCTCCATGACCCCAAAATTCAACAAAATGATGTCATGCATGATGGCATCAACTCTTGCTTTATGGTTTCTACTGATAAAGTTTCTCGATCGGTATTCTAATCGCGTAATCTTGAGGAATCTTAGAAAATCCTTAGAAACTCCCTGAAGATCTAAACTTCTTCTTTAAAAGTATCTGAGTTAACTAAATTTTTGATCTCATTCAAGGCATTCCGTTGCCTGCCGAACATTTTTGGATAAACTCCTTTCGGTTACGGAAATCGCTTCGGGTAATGTCAACTTTTGGACAAAATTACACTGAATCATAATATGTCCAGTTGTTAGCAACCTAATTCAAGGATTTTGAGTTAGGATTTATCTTCTATTGGTTCTCATTTATCCTATATGCTTTTTCGCAAAAATCCTCCTTTCTTTATTATTATTTTCATCCACTTGCAAATGCTTTTACACTACATCATTTTCTCTTCTTTTTCTCTTCATATTTTTGAAATCCTTGGCATCTTTTTGACAATAAGATGTTGCCTCCACTTGCATCAATATCTCATGTTCAAGTGTTCCTATTGGTTGGTGTTTCATGTTGACTTTTCAACAACTTCTTAGTTAAGTTTACTACTACAATTTCTTCAATTTTTCTTCTATTATTTTCGAAAATGATGGGCATCTCTTGGCCAAGTATTTTGCTTTTCAATATTATTCGCCAATTATCCCATATTTAATTTAACTAAAAATCCTCTCATTGGTTCCTTTATAATTACTTGGATATCTCATCTTCTCATATTTAAACAATTAGCAATTAACACTACAAAAAAAACCATATTTTCTCGCGGTTAACAATAACCGTTACAAAGTAACAATTTGTAACGGTTTTATCCCTAAACTGCCACTAAATAGTAATGGAAGCCATGATGACATGATTTCGACTATGTTTGTAGCGGTTTACTCAATAAAAACCGCAACAAATTTGGCGCCACCTTGGCGCGCGATGGCGGGAATGTTTGTCGCGGGAATTTTGTAACGGTCACTTGAGTATAACCGCTACAAAAGTGGCGCCAATGTTGGCGCCAACTTTGTCGCGGTGATTTTATAGCGGTTCCATCACAAGAACCGCTACAAATAAACGAAACGTCACAATTTTGTCACAGTCACCAGGAAGAGTGCCCGTGACCGCGTCAAAATCTATATTTTTGTAGCGGTTTTATGGGCAACCGCTACAAATATTCACGCTATAAATAAATTTTAGGGTCCGTACATCAATTATAACCACTAAAGGAATTGCTAAATCTTCAACTTGTAACTGAATGAACTATCTCGCTTGGTCGTCCAAGAAATGCAGATATCAGTAGCTCTGATCTCCTATCTCGGGTGATGAGGGCTGCAGATATTTGCCTCTCTCATCCTTGCGAGGCATTTCGTTCAGTCACAAGCCAAGGTTTGCTCATTTCTTTGGCGTGAATACTTCTACTGACTTCTACTCTTCTGAGAAGAGTCCAACATGCGACCGGAGATTGGGTTCCATTGTAGCCACCTTTGTCTCACGAAAATATCTCTGATGAAAATGACTCAGCCAGTTTTTCGTGGGAGATCGGCGGCTACATTGAGTCCCAATCCCCACGGACATGTTGGACTATTTTTGGTTACTTCATTATATGTAATTTATTACTGTGGACACTTTTAGAAAAAGTAAAGAAAAAATTAAATGAATTGAAGGTTTGGTTTATAAATATTTGTACCAAAATAATTAGTTTGATTCATAACGTTTATGAATCAAACTAATTAGTTTGGAATTTTTTTTTCGAAAAAAAATCATTTTGTAGCGGTTATTGATAATAACCGCTACAGAATGTGGATATATTGTAGCAGTTACTACGTAATCGCTACAAAAATTCAAGGGTCAGCTTTTTTGTATCGGTTGTTGTAGCGGCTACTATATAACCGCTACAGAATTTTAACGGTCAGCTATTTTGTAGCGGTTGATGTGGCGGTGAGATGTAAACCGTTACAAAAGTTAAAATTTTGTAACGGTTTCTTTAGTTAACCGCTACAAAATGTACGGTTTTTTAAACAGTCACTCGTCATTTTCAACGTCACACTTCCAACTTCCAACGGTTTGAGTTTTCACCGTTTTTACCTTTCAACCCATCTTTAAACTTTTACTTTTAAACTTCTACCTTTTAACATTATGGTTTCTGGAGAAGAGAAGGGAAAGGGAAAAGCAGGTGTCCCAGAGAGAAGGGGTTTAAGGGGGAGTAGTAGTAGAGGGGGCCAGACGAGAGGGCGTGGGGCCCAACATATACCTCCGCCATCTCAGGGGCTGAACGAGTTTGCCGATCTCTTCGCCGATGAAGAAATTCCAAACGTGGGGACCGTAAGGGGAGATCAAGAAGCAAGTTTGTCGTTGAACGACTTAGACGAAGAGAATGCGGAGATCCATATCAACATTCCCCTAGCGGACGTGGAGCAGTTCATCGACCAGGGAACCCAGCGGGACCATGGGAACCCCGACCAGGCGTCTTCGCGTTCCACCGGATTTACGGTGGATGTCGAAGGTATATCTAATTAGCTTTTTGGGAGAAATTAATTTAAATTCGGTAGGTTTAATTCAATTTTTGTAATATTGCAGATAGACATGGGAACATCGCGATGGGACGCTGGATGTTTCCACTCTCACTCGATCGACCGGGAGATGGCCGAGTATCAGGTCGTAGTCCGTGGAACGAACTCAAAGACCGAGGCCATCGGCACCGGGCGAACAACACAAAAGGTACGTTATGATGAAGGTGGGGGAAGGGTGGAAGAGTCGGAGGAATCGTCTCTACAATCTAATGAATGGAGATGACACGATTCCTCTGCAGGAGCTGATCGAGAAAGTCCCAGACGGCGTGGAACCAACTCATTGGGCGAGTTTCGTCCAATATAGGAGGAGTGCTGACGGGCAGGCACCTTTTTGAATTAATTATAATTTAATTACATATGGTTTAAATTAATTAATAGTTTTACTTAAGAGTAAATACCCTTTTGGGTCCCTGAAAAAACACGCGCTGCCCATTTTGGTCCCTGAGTAAAAAAAATGTCATTTTTGGTCCTTTTTAAGGACTAAAAAGGAATTTTTGGTAATTTGTGAGGGATTAAAATGCCCACAAAAAATGACTAAAAGGGACCTTTTTTTACTGTTTAAGGACTAAAAATGACATTTTTTTTACTCAGTGACCAAAATGGGTAGCGCGTGTTATTTCAGGGACCAAAAAGGGTATTTACTCTTTACTTAATTGATAATTTAAATTGAGTTTAAATTAAAATTTTGTTTCCTCCTCCTTGCAGGCTTTGTCGCGAGAGGAACACAAGAAGGTGGCACAACAGAGGGTCCATCACACGGCAGGGACCAAGACGTTTGCTGTGACCTACAGTGAGATGGTATGTTATTACTTAACATGATGATTGTTTTGTTTTCGAAATGACAAAGTTTATATATTTTTAATTCTTTCAGCAAAACAAGGCTCGGGAGGAGAACACACAGACGAACTATGGGAAGTTGTGGACACGTACCCATAGACATCGTGATGGGACGCCGACCTCACAGGCAGCAGAGGAGATAATAGTAAGTTACAAAAACATTTAAAAATATAATGAACGTTGTATATTAAAATTGATCGTCTATTATTTTATTAATGATTGTTCATGAACCCTGTGGGTCAGGCCGAATTGAGAAGGCCGAGGCGAGCTACAAGCGTCGCGACCCGGAGTCACGGGTGCTCGTGAATCCTCGCCCATTGAAAGGCTGCGTGGGCCCGAGTCGAGCATCCCGGCCGTGTTAGGGGCATGGGCCTTGGCGCCGAGCCTAGCATGGTGTGCCGAAGCATGGCTCCTCCTCTGCATCCACCGGACCCTCCAACTCGAGAAGGCCACCACCGGAGGCTTTTGATGAGATCATTGCTGAGAAGGTTGCTGCGCAGGTTGCTGAAGGGTGGAATATCACCTAGAGGGGGGGGTGAATAGGTGATTATAAAATTCTTTCGCTGATTGCTCAAGAATCTTTCGCTAATTGCTCAAGAACAAAGTCACCCACACAGATGTAAGTTAAGGCAAAGTAGAGATAGAGAGGAGAAGATTCACACAGAGATGTATACTGGTTCGGTCCAACTCTTGACCTACATCCAGTCCCCGGAAACACTCCGGGATTTCACTAACTCACCTAGAAACACTAGGATTTTACAATTGCCCAGAAACACTCTAGGACTTTTCACCACCTAGAAACACTCTAGGATTTTCCCTGCCTAGACACACTCTAGGACTTTTCACCACCTAGAAACACTCTAGGATTTTCCCTGCCAAGACACACTCTAGGACTTTTCTCTGCCTAGACACACTCTAGGACTTTTCTGTGACAATTACACACTCTGAAGATGATCCTTCACTCGGACTCACTCCCCCTTACAAGTTGTAATTGTACACCCTTACTTAAGGTTCCACAACCTTAAGCTTTACAGATAATTAATGTGTTTAGACTCCTGTGTGTTGTGTCACTTTTGAAGACTTGAATGTAGCTCTATTTATAGCAGCAAATCATCTTCTGACCGTTGCTTCTCCATTCAGATGAATGCCCATTCGAATTTCTAGCTGTTGTGGGCTGTAGTGGAGAATATAGCTGTTGTGACCATAGATGATGGATATAGCTGTTGGGAAATGTCAGATTTGAATATTTGAAAGTTTGGCTCAAGAATGTCTCCCATGATGATGTTCAGCATTGGTAAGAGGAAGCCTTGTCTCTTCAAGAATGTCTCCCAGATATATTCGAGGAGCCTTGTCTTACGCCTTGAAGAATGATGTGTGTCCCTTTCAAAGTTTTGTCATCCATTAAAATAAAGCAAGTGATACATTGAGTTGCTTTATTTGACTTTGAAGCAAATTCAAATCTGTCATAACAGATCCTTTGAATGATGAATCTGTTGAGGCTTCTAATTCATTGTCTGAACG
The DNA here is from genome assembly GCA_025563575.1 of Acacia pycnantha. NCBI lineage: Eukaryota > Viridiplantae > Streptophyta > Magnoliopsida > Fabales > Fabaceae > Acacia > Acacia pycnantha. The sequence continues at coordinate 164,434 of JAMWYP010000458.1, forward strand.
TTTGAATATATTGGAGAAGCATTATAGTTTAGCATTTGTCCAAGTTCCTCATTCAAATCTGTCATCTTTTCATTTCTGAAAATGTGCAGCAAGTTCATCTTGATTCTGTCAAGATTGATGTTCTTTCAAGCTTTAATAATCTAAAACATATACACAAATGATATATATAATGTTAAGAATAAGTATAAGTCATTTGGGTAATCATTTGGATGAGAAATGAGACTTTCGGAATGCTGATTTTCTGTATCAGGGACATGAACTCGAGTTTGGATAAGTAGGCTCGAGTTTCCCTTTGTTGAAGAAGGCCAAATTCCTCTCTGGTAGAGCTAAACTCGAGCTTGTAAGTTTTAGGCTCGAGTTTGGTTCTCTCCAAAACCATATTTTGCTCTGTCTTGTCTAGGCTCGAGTTTGCCACTTATAGGCTCGAGTTTGGATGATTTTCGCGACCTGGTAGCTCTCTGTAACCCGCGAACTCGAGCCTGCCAACTAATAGGCTCGAGTTTGGCTTTTTCCAACAATTTCATTTCACCTGATTTCTCTCGAGCTCGAGTTCATATCTGGTAGGCTCGAGTTTGCTGCACCTGGTAGCAAACTTCCAACATCCGGAAATACTGTCCACTTTCGAGGGCCATATCTCCCTGGTCTGAACTCCGTTTTAGTTTTTTCACCTATCGATGGAAAGCCCTTTGAGTCTACTTTCCAACGCCACCAATTTGAGCTCCATTATATTCTCCATTAGTGAGATACACTCAAAACATTTAAGGTTGGTCATTTGTGTGACGTGGATTTCACTGTCAACTTCATAAATTAATAGCTCCTCCATCTTGACTCCATTTTGCTTGAATTATATATCAACATGACTCCTTGGGAGTCTAGTTTCATATGCCACTGGTTTCACCTCAATCCGATCTCTAGTTTAGGAGATATCATTGAATTACCAGACGTCGCCCGAGTGAAACGTGGAACAGAGTAGCTGAAATGTTGAAGACCGCTGTAAGCTCGAGTTTGTACTTATAGGCTCGAGTTTGCCTTGTCCAGAGACACCAGAAATGCTGAAGACATTACAGGCTCGAGTTTGCTAGTTATGGGCTCGAGTTTGCTCATCCTGGAACTGATTTTTGATGGTTTTAACTCTGAATTGATCCGTTCCAACTTCCATATGATCTTGGAGACTTCTAGCATCAATATAAGAACTTGAATAAATATATTCCATTGCATTGCAAGTTCTTCCCTCTTCAATTTCTTCTCTCCTTCTAGATTATCCCCAAAAATCATTTGATAACTTGTTGCTTTATGATATTCCCATTATATTGTGCAAGAGCTTCTTTCTCCAATCAACATTCTCCATCATTTAAGTATACTCCATTGTAGCTCAATTATGATGAAGCTTCATTCCAACTTCATTTTAAACTTTGCATCTACATTAAATATAAGAATTAGTCAAAGTAGAAGATAAATGTAGTATGCAACCTTTTTGCTCTTAAGAATGGCATCTATATAAGACATCATCAAAACTAATCAAAACCAACAGTTGCCGCACATGAGGCTGCACGAAGGGCCGATGAGGAGGCCGAGAGATATGCGCGAGAGGCGACGAGGAGGCCGGGAATAGCGCAAGCAGAGAGCATGGCCGTTGGTTCGATCGTCATGTGGAGAACTGGACTTCATATTCTTCAGGGCCCCCGACGCGGCTTGTTACGACCGCGGTTTCCATCTCCCGAGGCTCCCCTCCGTTCATCTTTGAGAATCCCCCACGTGCTACTGATGACGACGACGTTGTCGACTCTGGTCGTGCACCAACCCCCCTGAGACAGCCCCCCTTGGACAGGACTTGATGATCATGTTCCTGATAGTTAGTTTCTATCTTGAACACTTAAGTCATTTTGTACCGTTGGATATTTGGTTTACATATTTGGTTTGTTTAACCTGTGCTTTAGTTATATATTTGTTATCATTAAATTTGGTACGTTATTTCAAAACCTATAAATCATTTAACTAAATTTTAATCCAAGACCCTAAAAATTTTAATCCAAAATTTTAATCATTGTTTAACCTGTACTTTAGTTATATATTTTAATTTTAATCCAAAATAATTTCCTAAAATTTTAGTCCAAAACACTAAAAATTTAAGTAAATTTTGTAGCGGTTCATATGGAGAAACCGCAACAAATTTGAAATTTAAAATGGATGAAAGGGCGCCATAGTTTGTCGCGGTTAAATGACCGCTACAAGTTTCAACGATCATCATTTTGTAGCGGTTCTGCTGAAGCTAACAGCAACAAAATTGAATTTTGAATGGCCAAGATTTGTCGCGGTTTCAATCCAAAACCGCGACAAATTGTATTTAGTAGCGGTTCTTGTCGCGGTTGTTTAAGGATTGAACACTTTCTTAGATTTCGCCTTCTCTCACGCTTGCATTAATGGCAAGATCGTGTGTCCTTGTTTGCGATGTAAGTTTAAGAAGTGGCAAACACGAGATTGTGCTTTGGAACATTTTCTTGTAAAGCCTTTCCCAGAAGCATATACACTCTGGGAGGTTCATGGGGAGCAACGTGGTATGGGATATGAGCTCCATCTTCCTCGAACCTCCCAAAAAGGAAATCAAGTACATCAAGATGATCCGGTTAATGAAGTTGTTCGTGATGCTTTTGGTGTTCAAGACGACAACTTCACAGCAGAGGTGCAGGGTCCAGAACCTGTTTTCTTCGAGAACGATGCGGCTCGGGAATTTTTCAGCCTCATGGATGAGAGCGATCGTCCTTTGTATCAAGGTTGTCAGAAATACTCAAAGTTATCTTTTCTTATCAAATTGTACCATATCAAGTGCATGTGTGGGATCACTGATAAGGCAATGTCGATGTTCCTGGAATTACTTTGAGATGCTTTCCCTGACGCAGACATTCCCTCATCCTTCTACGAGGCGAAGAAGATAATCAACGATTAGGCTTGAACTACCAAAAATAGATGCACGCCCAAACGATTGTATGCTTTATTCGGGAGAGGACGATCGGAGGAGACTTGTAAGAAGTGTCACACTTCGAGGTTCAAGACAGATTCGTAAAAGGAAGAAGCAGAGAAGAAACTCGCAAAGATTCTAAGGTACTTTCCTTTAAAACCTCGCTTGCAAAGATTGTTTATGTCGTCTAAGAATGCTCAGCATATGAGGTGGCATGAAGATGATAAGAATCAAGATGGTAAACTCAGGCATCCACGTGATGCTGAAGCGTGGAAAGTGTTCGACTCAGTCTTTCCAGATTTCGCGGCGAACCCTAGAAATGTTCGTCTTGCTTTGGCGATCGACGGTTTTAATCCATTTGGGAATCTTAGCACAAGCTACAGTATATGGCCAGTTATGTTGATACCCTACAACTTGCCCCGTGGATGTGCATGAAACAAAGCTCCTTCATTATGTCCATGATCATTCCAGGGAAAAAGGCAGGAAATGACAACGATGTGTATCTCCAACCGCCGATCAAGGAGTTGGTGGAGTTGTGGAATGTAGGTGTGGAGACGTACGACGCGCACGAGAAGACACTTGTCAACTTGCGTGCGGCCTTGATTTGGACGATAAGCGACTTTCTTGGCCTCGGGACATTATCTGGGTGGAATTGCATAGCAGTCTTGCGTGCCCAGCTTGCAATTTTGACTCTGACTCAGTGCGCCTTCCCCACAGTCGTAAGTGGTGCTTCATGGGTCATCGGAGGTTTCTCGATGGTACACACAGGTTTAGGTTGCAACGCAATCGTTTTAATGGGCAACAGAAAAAGAGGACCCCTCGGAATTTATCGGTGAAGAAATCATAGAGCAGCTTCAGGATGTTGATGTTGAGTTTGGGAAAAAGGACGATCCGGCAAGGGCCGGGACAAAGACTGCCAGGGCTTCTGGTTCTACGCCCCAACAATGGCGAAAGGTAAGCGTCTTCTTCGCTCTTCCGTATTGGAAAGATAATTTGCTCCGACACAGTCTGGATATCATGCACATTGAAAAGAATGTGTGCGACAATGTGTTGTACACGATTCTCAACGAACCAGGCAAGTCAAAGATCATCTGCGAGGCCGGAAAGATCTACGGGAGATGGGCGTTCGTGGAGACGCGTGGCCGGATGAGCATGACAGATTTTAACCGGCAAGATTCACCATAACAAAACCGAATAAGGAAATCTTTCGCTACCTTGAAGAAAATAAAAGTTCTGACGGGTATTCAAGCAACATATCACGATGTATTGACTTGCGGGCTCGAAAAGTTACAGGTGAAGAGTCATGACTCACATGTGCTTATGCAACGATTACTTCCGGCCATGAAAAATACGCGCCTCTCGATGTGTCTCTTGTTTTGGTTGAGCTTTGTACTTTCTTTCGGAAGTCATGTGTTCCAAGGTTTTGATAGTGGAGGAGCTCGACCAGTTGCAGAAGAAAATCATTATTCTGTTGTGTCATTTGGAGATGATCTTTCCTCCGTCATTTTCACGGTCATGGTTCACTGACGGTACACCTTGTTCACGAAACAAAGCTTGCTTTGGCCCGATTCGATACCGATGGATGTATCCCATTGTGAGGTACTTGTTTAAAAATAATTACTTTAGCATTACTCCTAGTCGCACGTTTAACCATTGATCCGGTTATTATTTTTATGGTTCTACTTTATAGATTTCTTGGGAAACTTAAATCTTACGTGAGGAATAAGGCGTGGCCTGAAGGTTCAATAGCAGAAGGTTATATCGGGGATGTGGTCTTGTATTTTTGTTCAGGTACTTCGATGACATTGAGACGTCATTCAACCGACCGCCTCGTGTAGACGATTGTCCTCGGCTGGCCGGCGGAGGCAACAGAGTTGTTAATCCCTCGTGTTGGTAAACCGGTTGGCGGGGTGAGAAATTCAAACTCACGACACTTGAGAAGTTCCAAGCACATCGACATGTCTTGATTAAGCGCACCAAAGTTGAACAAGTACATTCGATTAAGGATTTCATACAAATATATATATATATATATATATATATATATATATATATATATATATATATATATATATATATATATATATATATATAGAAACTGCTTGATGTGGTGGGATAAGTTACAGAGCCTTTTCACCGTGACGTTGTTCAAGTGTTTGTGGGCGAATACCACAACGTCCGAGGGGCACGGCGGACGACGACTTAGGCATCACATCAGTGAATTTCTCCCGGCCTATTCACAGTGGTCAGTTTGAAGATGACGAGCCGTATATTCTTGCCTCAGAGGCCCATCAGGTTTATTATGTCGTCGATGAGAGGCACAAGGATTGGAATATGGTGGTTCACTTAAAGCCTCGGGACCTTTACGATATGGGCGATGGTGATAACATCGCCTACGATTGTGAGCCGTTGCAGCCCGCATTGTGGCTTTATGAAATTGAACCATTTAACTAAAGTTTTAATTGTGTTCAAACGTATTCACCTCACGCGTAACATTTTATGCAAACTTTCTTTGTAGGGATGTCGAAGAAGATTGAGAGAAAAACTTAATGCCTATCTTTGTAATATGCAATCTTTTTTAAAAAAATCAAGAACATAATTTTTAGCGGTTAATTAACCGCTACAAATCGTTAAAAACGCGACAAAAACAAACCGTTACATTAACCGCTACAAACACGAAAACAAACCGATACTAATAATAATAACCGCTACAAAAAGTGTGACCCGAACCGCTACAAAATCTTTGCGAGAAACCACCATAAATACCCCACCCAACCTCATTTAATATACATCAATTTCTTTTCTACCCACGTTTTCTCTCCATCTTCTCAAATATTTTTACGTTTTGGAACATAGGGGTTAAGCGATCGAAGGGGTAAGTGCCGTGTAACCGGATCAATTTTAATGTTTCTCAATTCTAATGTTTCTCATATATACTAATTAATGTTTGTTATTTTGCAGTTGAACGGGATATTTTAATCAACTTTCCTTTTTTTTCCAAATACATTATTCAATAACTTGTACACATATTTTTTAAACATTCAGTATTATTTTAATTGCCTCATTATTAGCTCTTATTATATCTTCCATATTTTTATTATTTTGCATTTATACAACAAACACCTTATATATTTAAATTTCACATTTTAATACTTTTTTAATTTTATTAAAAAGATAAACTATTAATAATTACTTAATCACGTTGATAAATAATAGTTTTATTTTTTGAAAAAAAGTCATGAATTTTGTAGCGGTTGCTTGAACCGTTACTACGTTTCAAATATTTGCGTGGATGAAATGGCGGGATTATTTTGTAGTGGTCAGAGTAGCGGTTTCAAACCGCTACAAATTTTTGAAAAAAATGGCGGGAACATTTGTAACGGTTACAAACCGGTACAAATATTCACATGGCGGCAATTTTTTTCCTTGCGAAAATATGGCGGGAAAAGTTGTAGCGGTTAAGAACCGAGACAAAATATTCAAAATAATAAATTCGATGGCGGCAAAATTTTCAAAACATTAATTTGTAGCGGTTAGGTAACCGCTACAAGTTAATATTGTAGCGGTTATGTAACCGTAACTAAGCTCTCGAAGAGACGTCGACAAACTTATTTAGTAGCGGTTATTATTAACCGCAATGGATATAGTAGCGGTTCATATGCATGTAGTATCGGTTTTTCTTAACCGCGACAAATTAGCTTGCCACATGTGATTTTGTAGCGGTTTTTGGAACCGCGACAAATGTCATTAGTTGCGCCAAAAACCGCTACAAATAGGTGATTTTAACCGCTACAAAATGTCGTTTTTTGTTGTAGTGTAATTACTAAACTAACCACTTACTAATTGTTGACAATTTTCTTAATTGAGGTTAATTATTATCTCACAACTATTGGGTGACATTGGTATTTTATGTCCCATGTAAAATATTAAAAATCATGGGGTCCTTTTGGTCCTCCAAATAATTTTTGATTTTTGCCTCATTATTTTCCAAGGGAAATAATCCCAAAAATTATCTAAATTAGAGACAACATACTCTCTAATTTTTAACAAATATTTTATTGCCTCTTTGGATTTATCATAGTATTTTACGACTCATAGATTCACTTAGGCTTGTTTGGCATTTTATCTCTTCTAATTTCCATAGAAATTACCTTGGAAAATAAGATAAGTAAAACTTATTATTTAAAACCACATATTCACCTATTTCCAATAGGTATTATTTACTACATTATGATTCTTATCATAAGTCAGATTTTTAGGGTATTACATTTAACATTCATATAAAGTGGTTTCCATACTATATAATTATGTCAATGCTACTTTAACATGATGATGAATTCAGTTTAATAAAGCTCTTTCATCTAACATTTCACACTTTATATACCACCCAAATACCAATAGAAGAATAAACTACTTAATCTTTGGAATTTTCCAATAGTCCTCTTTCCAACTTCGCCATGAATATATAAAGTTTTCAAATTCCACATCTAGGCAAGACTTAAATCCAAGTTGGTGTGTATGAATAATTTCTTCATCGCCATAAAAATACTATAGAAACATAACAAAATTAACTCTCACTCCTTCCAAACATTTTAATGAACACCTACTAAGCACTCAAGATTAACTAATAAAAAGCATCTTTGTCATACTTGCTTGTCACAATATCTCAAAATCTCACAAACCACAGGATTCATCTAGCGCCACATGATAATCAAAGTTTAAATCACAACTAATACCATCTAACCCTACCTATTCCATTAGTAAAAATGGTTTTCTTAAAGTTTCCTCGATTACATTATTTAATTAATAGCATTTTCACCATTACAGGTTTAAATTCTCCCCTCAAATATTTTATCACACACCCTATGTGCACTCCATTTTACAAGCTTCAAGAATAATCATTTTAAAATTACAATCCCACGTTTCATATATTAAAACTACAATCTAATCTTAAGTAATTACCAAACTCTAAGACAACTCAAACCAAGTACCAGTTGGAAGAATAAACATCTTTTCCAAACAACAAACGAAAGAACAACTTAAAGAAGGGAAAGAAATATTCTCTACTCAATCATAGATTCAAGCATTGTGGAAATCAAAAGAGGAGGAAGTTGTTGATACATACCATGTATAATAAACGCCAAGCAAAGAAAATAAATGAAGAAGCAAATTGTCCCAACCCTCACAAAGCAACACCATAGAACAAAGAAAGAAGAAATGAACATAACAGAAACAAAAAAACCGAGTATCAATACCAAGAAAGGTGAAAGAGAAAGCTGAACAGTGCTAAAATTCTCCCTCTTTGTTTCTGATGCAAATATGTTGACTGGAAAGGAGAAAATAAATAGAGAGGAAGCAAAGTCCAGCGATGTTGAGCAGAGGAAGAAGGAGAACAATTGATGAAGATGATGGTCGAACACACAAGCGACAAACATGGAGAGAAGATGAGAAAGACGAAAGAACAACCATGAGATTTTCGATTTCTCTAAGCTTCTTGAAGCTTCCTCTGGTCTCTATTCACAGCAGAAATAAGAAGAAGAAGAAGAGAGGGTGTATAGAAATATCTATCAAGGGTTCTTCTTCTTCTTTTTTTTTTTTATTTTACTATTATGGTTATTATTATTATTTTAAAGAAGGGTTTTATGATAATCTTACAATGAAAAAATTAATTTTTTTTTACCATTTATGATGGAAAGAGGATTTTGTTAGTGCTAGCATTTCACTTATGATAAGGGTGAATTGGATGATATTAAAATTTAAAACTAAGATGATAAACAATTAAATCGAAGAGCAAGAGTTAGAGGAATATCACCAAAATGTACACAACAGATTATATTGGTTCGGCCTTAATTTTCTTACGTACATCTAGCGCTCAGACCATCTCTGAGATTTCCACTATTGTTCCAAGATTCCACAGGTTCTTGATACCACAGTACAGAGAAATCCCCAACAGGACTCACTCCCCCTTACAAGTTGTAATTTAACAACTACACTAAAAGTCCCACTACCTTGAGATTTTAAAGAGTTGAAATCGTTTGTAAATGACTCTCTCACAGAGTAGATATATAATTACTTATGAAAAATGAATATAAGAAGATATTACAAGAAAATATATAAGCAATAAATGAGTAGAAGATTAATCGCTCAGTTAGCTGCTATGTATTGAATGCTCCATTATTTATAGTTGAATGCCATTAGTGACCGTTGTGAGCATTCAAATTTTTTGTTAGAGACAAATTGGAGTCTTTGGAAGAATTCAAAATTAGTCGCTTTTGTCTTCATTGCAATAAAAGCTTTAGATGAAATCCCTTTGGTATGCTCTGTGATTGCTTAAGGTTCAATTGCTTTCATCTTTGCTTCAATAAAATCTTTAGACTAAATCCTTTGGTTTGCTCTGCGATTGATTTCATACTACTTATTGTGCCCAATGACATGTAGTATTTAGGAATATGGTATTGACAGATCTGAGTAAAGCAGAATAAAGAGCATGCATTAACGTTTGGACGATGAGTAACTGATATAAAATGCCTAGGTATAAGTTGGTAAATTAAATATCTCGAAGGAATATTCATGTGATACAATTATCCAAAACTTGTATAATTAAAACTCTTGACATAGTAATTATACAATCTTAAACCAAACTTTAACTAGACTTGTGGCTTGGAACCCAATACAGTTGATCAAACCCATTGGCCAAGTGGTGTTTAAATCTAGTGGAAGTCTCCTCATCTCTCACGACGACTTATGACTGAACCACATAGACCAACTCTTGTCCATCGGTGCCTCTTCTTGGCTCCGTCGCCTTCTCATATCCAAGTTCATTTCCCTGAACCTTTAGTCAAAGTTGAGATTCAATCGAATTGAATCTCAGGTAACAGTTAACCTCTATATCAGATATAAATAATATATATAACAGATATTCATTACATATCAACATCAACCATACATAGCACACAACAGATGTAAGGTTATAATGTACAATACATAGCACACAACAAATGTAATGTTCACAACGTTTTCACTCACCCTGTGCCACGAATTAGGAAAACGTACTTGCGGCACTATCATGACTATAACTGTAATACCCTAAAATCTGACTTAAAGGTAAATATAAAAAATTAGTAAGATATACCTGTTGAAAATAGGTGAATATGAGGTTTCAAATATTGAGTTATAATTATCTTATTTTCTAAGGTAATTTTTAATGAAATTAGAGTGAATTAAGGTGCTAAAATGCCCTAAATGAGTGAGAGCCATAAAATACTGTGATAAATCCTAAGAGGCAATAAAATAATTATTAAAAATTACAAAGTATGTTGTCTCTAATTTAGATAATTTTTGAGATAATTTCCCTTGGAAAATAATGAGAGAAAAATCAAAAAGTATTGTGGGGCCATAATTATCCCATGATTTTTAATATTTTATGTGGAGCATAAAATACCAATGTAAGTCAAATAGTTGTGAGGAAATAAATAATTCTAAATAAGAAAATTATCCACAATTAGTAAGTGGTTAATTAAATAATTCTTGGCTAATTATTTAAGCATAAACAAGGGAATAATCATGGTAAATTATGTAAAACCCTATAATTAGTGGTTTATGGCTAAAATAGCATAAAATATATTTGCTAATTAATTGGAAAATATTAAGAAAAATATATGAGATTAAGTAATTTTAAGCCTAAATCCAAGTATGGACCAATAGGAAAATTTTGTAAAAAAATTATATAAAAAAAATATTTTATATAATATTATTTAATTAAAAAAAAAGAAGAGGCAGCGGCAATTTTGAGGAAAATGAGATAAGAATGAAGCAAAAAAATATCTTGATATTTTGTTGCAAGTTGGATTAAAATAATAAGAGTAAATACCCTTTTCGATCCCTGGAAAAAAACACAGACCCCATTTTGGTCCCTGACAAAAAAAAAGCCCTTTTTAGTCCATAAAAGGACGAATAAGGTTCCTTTTAGTCATTTTTAGTCCTTTTTGTGGACATTTTAACCCCTCACAAATTCCCAAAAGTCCTTTTTAGTCCCTAAAAATGACGAAAAATGACCTTTTTGTCGGGGGACCAAAATGGGGTCTATGTTTTTTTTCAGGGATAAAAAGGGTATTTACTCAAATAATAATATAAATTGTGATATTTTGTGAAAAAGCAAATAGGATAAATGACCACCGATAGAAATTAAATCCTATCTAGAAGACCATGAATTAGGTTTCTAAAAAGAGTATATTTTAAACAAGTGTAATTTTATCTCGGAGTAGGCGTCTCAAGCGATTTAATGTAAGTAGACAGTTAGGGAATAAGACGAAAATCTTCGCAGCAGCAGAATGCCACGAATGGAATCAAAAATTTAGTTAACCAAGATATTTCCAAAGAGGAAGAATAGTCCTTCAGGGCTATGTTCTTGGATTTCCAAGATTCTCCAAGATTACGCGATTAGAACAGAACATGGAACTTTATCGGTAGAAGCTCATAAAGAGAACATGGGTGGCATCACTTGGATGACTTCATCTTTGGAAAAGATGACATAGGGGGACGAAATTAGTGGTGGAGAATGGAGTAGAAAACTTGCTAGCTAAGTTGTGTAATTCTGTGGTCCAGAATGAATCAGGGGAAATTGTTATACCGGTTGTGTCCCTGGGTTTTTTCCTATAAATAGGGGTCATTGCCCTTCATATTTCTTCACACCTTGAAAGCATTCTAAAGAGTAGAGAGAAGTTAGAGAGAGAAGCTCTGGAGAAGTTGTAGTGAAGTTCTTCAACGGGTAAGTTCTTCGGTTCATAGTTTTAGTTCGGTAGTTCTTGAAGTTCTAGAGTACATGTTGTTTTGATCTTTAATCTTCCAAGTATGATTAGATATCATGTTTTAGGGGTAATTAAAGTATTAATTTCGAAAATAATGTTGGGGGAAGAGTTATGGCAAAATTTTGGAAGATTAGAGTCCAAGTAACGAAGTTCTGGCGAAATTTCGCCGATTAGTCAAACTAGGGGCAAAATGGTAATTTGTACCTAAAATGCATGTTATGATATTAGACGTTGATATATGTGATATTATCCTTATAGGATATCTGTGAGCACGTACCGCTGTCGTAACACTGTCAATTTACCGTATTCTGCCAGAAATACCGTATAATGTTAACGAAGGCACGTTCGCGTACTGTAACACTAACTCTGATAGATATAGTATGCATGTATGATATGTGTGTATGGTATGATGTGAGTACGGTATGTGTATATGTGGTGTGCGTATTATGTTAGAAAATAAATGTATGCATCTTTGGGAGCGATATATCGTAATCTTTGGGAGCGATACATCTATAATCTTTGGAGCGATACATCTGTGATTTTGGGAGCGATATATCTTCATGCTGGGAGCGATACATTTGCATTGGTTGGGTGTGATTCATATGTTGTGTTAATGTTGTTACGTAACCCATATGTGTGTATGTAAACATGAGGTTAACTGTTACACGAGATCCGGTGCGGATCTCGGCTCTTAACATAGCGTCGGGGTCGGGAGGACCGAGGCCAGAGAGAGGAAGCGGCAAGTTCAAGGATCCGGCTGAAGACTTTCCGTTGTTGTCCTTTACTTTTGAAAACTCTCGGTTATCATACCATCTCTGTAATTAGCCAGTGGGCATTTTGAATATATATATCAGTTACACTTTTGCTCCGATGCTCTACTCTGATGAAAAAAATTTATACTGCTTTTGAAAACGGGATGTTACAATAACTCACACAAAGCTGAATGTATAAAAACAGGTGACCTAAGACCGAGTCTTATCCACGGTGCATGACCCAAGACCTAGTCTGTCCATGACTTCATAAATCATTCGGTCATATATAGACATACAAGATATATGCGATTAAAGTTACCAGTACATGAACGTACCTTCCTTCCACGTAATAAGCTCGTCCTTTGAATCCAACCCCGGACTTCCCGGATATCCTATAATATTGTCGAATTATTTCTTTTTGAGTAAATACCCTTTTTGGTCCTTGACAAAAAACGCAATCCCCATTTTAGTCCCTGACAAAAAAAAAGTAGTCTTGTAGTCCTTCACAAATTCAAAATACACTGAATTTGTTGACATTTTGATTCCTCACAAATTTTCAAAAGGTTCTTTTTAGTCCCATAAAAAAGACCGAATAAGGGTCTTTTTTTTTGTCAGGGACCAAAATGGGGATCGCGTTTTTTGTCAAGAACCAAAAATGATATTTACTCTTTCTTTTTCTATAACTTATATGATATTGTAATTCATATCATATTGCTTAGAATAATGTCAAAAATGATATCTTCACCCATTTTGACCTTTTTACCCCTAGTGGATTATTTATCCCATTTTCACCCTTACATTTTCTCAAAAACGCAAATTTTGGATTTTTTGGTAGAATTTTGTAGAAACTTCGAAACATCATAATTAATTCTACAAAAATCCTTTTTGAATTCTTCAAAAATCTACATGACCCTTGACATGTCTATTTTCAAGGAAAAATAAGTTGGTATTCACTGCATATATAATATATCACTGTTCTTAAACTGATCCATATATACGTATATATATGTATAAGCTGCTGTATAAGTTTATCAAGAGTGTACCAAAAGGAAGCTGATCCATATACATATTTACGTATGTGTGTGTGTAGGTTGTAGCTCTTAAAACCAAAGCTTCTCTCTCTCTCTCTCTCTCTCTATATATATATATATATAAAAGCCTTAATTACTATGTTTTGTGTGTGTGTGTGTAAAGCTGCGCATGCATGAACCATGGAAAACAAAAGAAAGGCTAACTGATTTTATATAGATATATATATCGGGAAACTAAGAGAAAAGCCTTGTTGTGTGTGTGTGTGTATCATAAAACTAGAAGAAACCCTAGTTGTTTTTATATATAAATTTCACAATAAGGCATATCATCAAACCAAAGGCTGCTCTATATGAATATATATATGGATATATCCCAGTGAAGCATAAATTATGTGGAGTGAGTGTTTATAAAACTTAAAACTTTCTACTTCTATATATCATAGTAAACTATATGTTACATGGTGTGGGTATTTATTAAACTCAAAAAACAAAATTGCTATATGATGAAGTATATTTTACATGGTGTTAGTATTTATTAAACTCCTAATTTAAAGCATTGATGTCATGCTTAATATTGAAATAATCTCGGGAAGTTTAAACCAATAGTAGAGTAATAATAAATAATATAATAATAATAATAATTAGAAAGGGGAATTAATAGTTATAATGGTCTTACTTTAGGACATTGAAGGAAGTTCGAGTTTCTAACACTAGGGATTGTATTTACTCGTGAAGTTGAGATTGGTAACTTAATCTCTAATTCCTTGTGTTTTTATATATGCCTTGTATGTTCATGTATTGTGGATTCTTGGCCGGGTTTGTATGCACGAGTCTATGCATTTTATTTAGCTAGTGTGGATTATTGTTTTTAAATGATAATGTTGTAAGCTTGTTTTCCCTAGCGCGAAGATTAGTGTCCTGGGACACGTGGCATTTATGTGTGCTTTCACCGTTAACAATGCATGTGCAATGTGCTATGTATTCTTGTTGCGATGTGTCTCCCGAATGCTTTCTTTTATTCCAATATATGAAATATCATCATGTATGGATTACACTTTGAATGTGAGATAAACCGTTACCCTGAGATTCATCTGATCATTGAATCTCAGTCACACCTAAAGATCTAGGAAGATGTTCTGGATCCCGGGGGGGTTAAGGCAATGTAGTTGGAGTAGCTAAAGAAGACCCCGAAGGAGGGGATTTAATTAAGTGAATTTCGTACTCTGATATTTTTTGTAATACCCTAAAATATGACTTAGGGTAAAATCATAAAATGAGTAAATAATACCCATTAAAAATAGGTGAATATGGGGTCTCAAACACCTTGTATTGGGTTTACCATGTTGTTAGGGTAATTTCCCTTGAAAAAGGATAGTTTGCAATTAGGTCCCTAAGGCGTTTGTAGATTTGCAAATAGGTCCCTAAGCACATTATGGGTTATAAATACACTGTGAAACCTATAAAGGAAGCAAGTAAAAATCTATTTGAAATAGGGAATGATATTGTCCCTAATTTAGGTAATTTATTAAGTTACAAACTTGGAGAAATTGGTAGAAGAATACTCAAAAAGTAAGGAAATGACCAAAATACCCCGTAAATGCTAAAATAATGCGGAGACATGAAAACAAAGATGTCAATACAAAAGTTATGAGGTAATGGGGCATGCTAATTAAGAAAATTATCAACAAGTGATAATAAAGTAATTAGGAAATTATTGGCTAATTACTTAAGCTTAAGCAAAGGAAATTCAAAGATAATTATATAAAACCCTAGAACTAGTGGTTTTGGCCAAGAATTAGTAAAAATATATTTACTAATTAATTGTAAATTTTGGGAAAAAAATGGAAATGAAATGAAAAATAATTTTGCAAGTTGCAAATATTTTAATAATATAATTAATTAAAGTAAAAATGGTGAATAGTAATTTTAAAATTAGGAAACGGATCCTATCTAGAGATCTAGGAATGGGAATTCCAAAGTCAAGGTAGAATATTGATCGGTGGAATTTTATCTTAGTTAAACTCTTAGGAAGTAAATTAAGAAGCAAGTTAGTGCATTTTCCTAATAAGGCGAAATAGGGAAAAATGCGTATAGGCATATTTTGGATACGAAGAAAATAAATTCTAACTCAATATCTAGGAATGAGTTTAAATTTATATGGACATATTTGGAATCGGTGAATTATTTCAAGAGATTGGTGATTTGAAATGCGTTACGGCGAACGCGTTCGGACACGTTTTTCGAGAAAGACTCAATTGATTTATTGGAGCCCTATATGGAATCAAAATATAGGTTAAATTGGACATTTCTACTAAGTGAGAATATGTTTTCAGAGATATGAATCCAGAATTTTGAGATTTCTCCGAAATCACGCGAATCGTGTACCGATCGGAGAAATCGGTCTGAAAGCTTCTGGAAGGTGACACATGGCCACCTCCCATTGGCCAAACCCTTTATTTTGGAGCCTGAATTTCGGCCAAGTGTGAAAGGGAAGAAGGAAAAAAAGGGTTTTTGAAAAGTTGCTTTGGGCCGGTCAGGATCGCTCCTCACAAAGTTGATCAGACGGTAGAAACCCTACCCGGTTTCTATAAATACCCCACCCCTCCCTTTGGTTTTTCACACCATTTCCTCTTGAGATTTTTGAACCTAGAGGAGAAAGAAGAGAGAAGCTGCGGGGAAAATTGCGAAGTCTTGTGGGTAAGTCTTTCGGTCTTTAGTCTTTAGTCTTTAGTTCGGTAGTTAGTAGAATTGTTAGTTAGATTTAGGAAGTAGGTGACAAGATTTCTATACTTGTTTTTAAGCCTTGTTTGCGTTGAAAAATATGCGGAGGTATAAACATAGTAGGATCGAGTCGTAGAAAAGTTGAAGCTTTCGCAGTTTTTCAAAAGTAAGGGTAGAAATTGTTAGAATAGCCTTTAAATTTCAAGTATGATTGGGTATCATATGGGAGGG
Source organism: Acacia pycnantha (assembly GCA_025563575.1). NCBI lineage: Eukaryota > Viridiplantae > Streptophyta > Magnoliopsida > Fabales > Fabaceae > Acacia > Acacia pycnantha. Next base: position 180,932 of record JAMWYP010000458.1, read on the forward strand.
ATATTTTAGTCTTTATTTTCGAAAATCAAAATGGCGTCGAAGTTACGGCAAAATTTCGGGAAGAGAATTTGCTAGAGTAACGAATCTTTGGCGAAATTCGTCGATTAGGGGTAGAAGGGCAAAATGGTAATTTTTACCTAAAATGCCGATTATAGTGCCAAATCATTAATGAAAGTGATATTACTCTTATAGGATATCGAAACCCTAATTTGTTGCCGTTCTGTTGCCCAACGTGCATTTGTCGGACGAACCATTTGTTTTCCGTCGAAATACTAATTTACATTAGACGTACTATTTACGATCAACGAAGGTACGTCCGCGTCTTGTAACACTAATCGATGTTTATGGTATGCATGTATGTGCTAGGTGTATTGTATGTGATAGCTTATAGCTGCGGGTATGTCTATGTCTTTGTTTATATGTTCATGTTTGCTATGGCCGATATATCTCGCATGCTTTTGGGCGATATATGTATACATGCTATTGGGCGATATATGTATGCATGCTTTTGGGCGATGAGTGCACATATACATTGTTGATATGATTATGCGTGGTCCATATGTTGTGTCAGTAAATATGAGGTTAACCGTTACTGAGATCCGGTGCGGATCTCGGCTCTTAACATAGCGTCAGGGTCAGGAGGACCAAGGACCGAGGAGAGAGGCAAGCGGCCCAGTAGAAGGCCTAGGTGAAGACTTCCTTTCGATGTTCGAAGGAAGTCTTTCCTTGTTATTATCCGTGTTTTGAAATACTCGGTTCTTGTACCGTAGTTGTAACCAGCCAGACTTACGGCAGTTTATAAATATATATCAGTTACTCTTCTGCTCAAATGCTCTACTCTGATGATTTTAAATGGAAAAAAATTTTATACTGCTTTTGAAAGTTGGGGTGTTACATTTTTTATTGTATTTGCTAACTATTCGACTGACATTAAATTTAGGATAATTGTATAACTAATATCCTCCAACGAGATTAACCCTGACTATTACTGAATTTTAAATTGTATCACGCATATATTTCTTCAAGAATTAAAATTAATCAAACATATGTTTGGGCATATGTTATCGATCACTCATCATCCAAACATTATGCATGCTCTCTTTTGTGACTCACTTTGATCTATTAACGTCTTCACTCTAATAATTACACCTTTGGTTAGATTAATAAGAGACCTAGAAATATAATTGGACATCATAATAAACTAGGAATTTGGGGCGTTACTCAAAGATAGGGATGAAATAGGATTGATGATAATGCATATACCAAGATGACTATGTTTTCAGACATATTGTCTTAAACTACTGTTTATCATAAATGAGTCTCGTGTACGTAACAAAAAGTCTAAGATAAGGCATACCAAAAAATATTTCAACTTGCTTTAAATTTTATTATGTACATTGGCATTATTGATTATCGATTTTCTTTTTGACTTTTCTTTTTGACTTGTCCTGTGTAGGTTTTCTTAGCAGTTACGATTGCAATTGTCCTCAAGAGAATGAGAAGAATGGTGTCAGAAATGCTTGTTTCAACCCAAAACTTGCTCCTTTCCCAAAGATATTTCCTGTGAAGAGCATATATTGGACTAACATGAGGCTTGTTGCTTGGTCCTTTCTCTTTCCTACAAATATTGGGGAGACCAAAATGAAGTCTATTTCTTGTATCTTAGAGCACAAGAATGTGTTCATCTTATTGTGACGAAACAAAGGAAAAAACTAAGTCTGTCTTTCAAAGTTTTATAATACTGGCACGTTGTAACATCAAAATTTTATTTTTTAAGATTTAATTGTAATTATAGAATAATTGTATATAATTATTATAAATAAATTGTACTTGTGGGAGAACAAAAAAAATGAATGAAATTGAAAAAAAAAACGAAGAAAAAAAGATCTCTGAAAAAAGAAAAAAAGAAAGAAAAGAAGAGGCACCCTCCAGAAAAAATAGAAATAAAAATTATTAATTAAGAGTGGGTAGCAAGTAACGTGCTGCTGCCCACGCTGTGAAAAATAATACCCTCCCTCTTTTTCTATACATATTGACGAGAGAGTGACTGCCCAGGCTGTGGAAAATGGGGAGGGGTAATTAATATCCCCTCCCTCTTTTTCTATATATATTAATGAGAGAGTGAGCGAAAGTGAGAAGGAAGGAGAAGGGAAGAAGATTGAGAGATTATTTATTTGGTGTTTTTGGGTATTTATTTATCTTATAAGATCATTTAAGTAGTTAAATTAACTTCTTTTTAACAAAGTTTCTTGATGAAAATTGTTCTAAATATTTTTCTCTTTCCAATGAAGGTAATATTATGTTGGTTGGTGAAAATTTTGAGGTTATGATTTTGAAATTTTTTTAGTTATGACAATAGATGATTGTATATATGTATAGGATCATTAAAAACTATCATTGATTTAGATTTGTTGATGGGTTGTTGTAGGAATTTAAATTAATTTTTCTATTCAAGAAGTTTAAGATTTATAAGCTAGCTGATATTTCTACCGATTAAAAGTTGTATAAATATTTTATTTAAGTTATATGAAATCATAATTGTGATAATGTAGAGATTTCTTGTAATTGGTGATTGTTTGTGTTTTACTCCTCAAGATAATGTTTAGCTTGGAGTTGAGGTAACTAAGATTAATTTATTTTATATACTTATTTTGGACTATAAGGTGTTTTTAAACCTTACTTACATATATACTACTGGCATGTGTTTTGAAAAATTATGTGTATATCCAAATATGAAGTTATTTTAGTAGTTTATTGTTGTTCGAAGTGACAAGCCAATTGCCATTTTAAATAATTCAACTTGCTTTCTAGCAAAGACTGCTTTAATTACTAAGAAGCATGTTTGGTTGCTCTATTTCATTTGGGAGAAACTAAGGAAATTGATTAAATTATTTTAAAATATTTTGATCTTTATTTTTTCTCCAAACGAATTTGTCTGATTTATAAATTAATATATAATCTAATAATACATAATTTATAATATGAGTAAGTAACTTATTTATTTAGCTTTCTTAATCTCTTTAAAAAACAAAGTCATCTTGTAGTTATATTTGGACTATTGTAAGCAAAACTTGGACGTGATTGGAATTACGATAAAGTATATCATCAAGTCAAAGACACGTTTTATTAGAAAAGCTTGCATTAGAAATTGTCAAATTAGCCAATTACTTACTTTTCTGACGAAGTCACCCACCACCAGAAACTTTCTTCTTCTTCACCTATATAAATTGGATTGCCGTTGTCCACACAGATCAAACATCACTAGATTAATTCTCATTCAGAAAAGGTTTGATCGATAGCCACTTATAAGCTTTATTGTAGGTATGATGATCTTCTTCCTCGCTCCTTGTGTGTTGCGTTCTGAATTATTAACACTTTATATAATGATTATGCTTGCGTACTCTTCATACTGAAATTTCTAATGCATATGTTCAGATAACTACATCAACGTACAATTCAAACCCTGTTGATCTTGTTCCTGCCCTGTTGATAATGGCGGCTTTGGATTTTTCCTGTTACTATGAAAGTTGCGAAAACTATGATGTGTTCATCAGCTTTAGAGGTTCAGACATCAGACATGGGTTTCTTAGCCATATGCAAAACGAATTGGCCCGAAATAATGTTGATGTGTATGTGGATGAGAGGATGGAGAGAGGAAAAGAAATATCAACAGCCCTTAAGGTAGCAATAGGAGCATCAGCGATATCATTAGTGATATTCTCACAAGGCTATGCTTCTTCAACGTGGTGTTTGGAAGAGCTTGTCAAAATCATGGAATGCAGGAAAATCCATGGACAAACTGTAATACCAGTATTTTACAATATAGATCCATCACATGTCAAGAGACAATTAGGCACTTATTCAGATGCTTTTGCCAAACACGAAGAGAACTTCCAGAATACTTCGGAGAAGCTACAAAGTTGGAGATCTGCTTTGACTAAAACTGCTACCTTGTCTGGGTACCCGTATTTATCAGATAATCAGTAAGTTTGCTTACTCAATCAATATATATTAAAAAGTTTTCTTAATTTTTCCTAAAAGTGATAAAGTTATCAAATTATATCAACACATTTATTATTTCTATCATATGCAAGCTAATTAATTATTCCTCTTTATTTCCTTTTTATGTGCAAGGAATGAATCTAAATTCATTGGTGAAATAGTCAGCTGCATCGTTAAAAAGTTGGCAGCTAAGAACTCAATGAAGTCTAGAGACTCTAAACTCCTTTTATAAAAAATTTACTGAGGTTGTATCAAGTATGAAAATTAAGCCAGAAATTGAATTGGGCTCGAGAGAAAAAGGTAAAATAACCCTTGCTTGCTCAAGAAGTATTTAACCATTTTTCTTCTCAATTTGAAAGGTCTTTCTTCTTGGAAAACGTGAGATCAAAGTAAAAAAAAAAAACAAAATCGTTGGTTTCAAATTATTTGCGTCAAGAACTTCTTTCTGAGCTACTAAATCAAAGGACTGTCCAAGTTAATGTCATAAATGTAAAATTGAAAGTGTTTTATGAGCTTATGATGAGGAATTAACCAAAGACGTCAAATAGGTATTATGTTAATATTATTAAGAAAATGATGTAAAGCTGTTAAAAATTGAAGCAAGTTTCTCACTTATAAGTGTTTGTATTTTAATTTATAGGTGAAGATGGAAATTCCAAGAAAGGAAAATATGGGTTCATGGGTATAAACCTCAAGTTCAGCAGTGTTGGAAATTGGATTTCAAGGCCCAAGAATGTAGACCGATAGGATACCAAGTCATCCTCTTCTCTTTTATTCAAGGAAGAGGCATTTGGATAAGGTTACTTAGTAGTTAAGGGAAGTTGTATCTGATATTTAGGAAGTTATATTATCTTATCCTTAGGAAGTTATGTGTTATGCTTAGGAAGTTATGTTGTCTTATCACTTAGGAAGTTATCTTCAGTTTGTTATGACAGTTATGTATTCCTATATATTTCCCTATTGTGTAAACAGATGATTATGCAAAAAATATTACAGATTGTATTGTTTTATTTGGTCAAGAACTGCATTCTGGTTCTTGAATAATTCTATTAGATCATAATTCTCAATATCTATTAATTTGGTATCAGAACAATTTCCACTACAAAAAAAAATCATTTTTTGCGACGGAAAAAATCCGTTGCAAAAAAGGCATTTTCCGTCGCAAAAATTGTTTGCGACAAAATTCGTCCGTTGCAAAAACAGCATTGCAATTGCAACGAAAAACATGAATTTCGTCTCAAATTTCAAAATTTGCGACGAAAAAAAAAAATCCATCGTAAAATTTCGAAATTTACAAAGGAATTAAATTTTGTCGCAAATTTATGAAATTTGCGACGGAATTTGTTTTCCGTCGCAAAATTCATTTTATTAAAAAATATAAAAATTACGGCATAAAAAAACTTGTATATCATAAAAATATATAGTAACAATCATAAAAAGTGTACATAGAGAAAATAAAATATAAATAATAATGTTGAGAACAATATATACTAAAACATAGTCTAAGGATATATATTTATCATTTTTAGTAACAATCATAAAAAGTGTACATAGAGAAATTAAAATATTTATATTTATCATTTTTTTCTCTAAACTATTTTGCTTAGGTATAAACTGATATATAATCTAAGAATATACAACATATAATATGATTAAGTAACTTATTTAGTTTTATTAATCTCTCAAAAAAAAATTTAACCCTGTCTTATATTTAAGACCGAAGAGAGTATCAAAATATGGTTCGATCAGGGTCCTTCCATATGCATTCAAACCCAGATACCTCAGTCTTCCCAAACTCATTCACTTCTTCAAACGAATTCTCAACATCAGCCTACAATGAAAGGAAAACAAAAATATTGTTTTCATTTGAAAAATATGCACAATGATAAGAAATGGATAGTTTTAATATAATATTTTATAAAATTATTATTGTAAATATAAACATATAAAATTTAACCTTTAAAATTTAACTTGCATACATTTATAACTGCAGTATATAAAAAATAGAAAAAATGAGTTTATAAAATATTTTAATAATATTTTTTAAATATTAAATCCAAACAATTCATTTTTTTTAAATCTAAGAATAGAGATGTGATTTAAAAAAAGAGTAAGAGGAAAATGAGAGGATTTTCTTCCTCCCTTTTGGGACTCATTTCACTACAAAAAAAATCAGTTTTTGCGACGGAAAAATCCGTCGCAAAAATGGGCTTTTCCGTCGCAAAACGAGTTTTGTGACGGATTTTGTCCGTCGCAAAAATCCTTGTCGCAATTGCGACGGATTAATAAACTCCGTCGCAATTTGCAACGGATTCAAAAAATCCGTCGCAAATTGCGACGGACTAACAACCGTCGCAATTTGCGACGGATTTTGATTTCCGTCGCAAATTGCGACGGACTAAAACTCCGTCGCAATTGCGACGGATTTTTTTAATCCGTCGCAAATTTATTTTTTTAAAAAAAAAATTAAAATTAATTTTTTGAAAAAAAAATAATTTTTTTTAAAATAATTTTCTTTCTAATTAGAACTAACTTTAATCCATATATATATATATATATATATATATATATATATATATATATATATATATATATTGTCCCGAAGTATCAAGCATAAGTAGTTTTACATAGAGAAAACAAATATAAATAATATTATCCTGAATAACATGTACTAAAAAGTAGTCTAAAGAGCAACATCATCAGTACCCGAAGATTCTGCCTTTGTTGTTCATTCCACCTGCAGCCTGAATGAATAGACTCTCGTTATCAGACTGAGAGGATGTGGGGTCGCTCGCAGCCTGCGAGTCTCTCTCCTCCGTCAGCCTCTTATAATTGTCCTAGAAGCAAAAAAATAAATCACAGATAAGCCATGTGAAATGAAATAAATATATGTTGATGTCTGAAACAAAGAATGCAATATAATATCTCACCGCTACTTGCTGCGCCTTGGCGTTAATCCAACGCGGCTCACTCCCTTCAGACTGCTGGGAATGGGTACGCTCAAAGGCAATCCAGTCATTGAACCATAAATTAAAACACATAACATACCAAGAACTCATTGAACCAAGCATCCCGATTATCCTGAGGAATCTCTGTCCAAGAGCCGTAAGGCAGATTGAAGTTATGAAATATTTGGTTTGAGATGATACTAGTTGCCTCATTATTTGGTAGAAATCTGAACACAGAGGATATGATGGAAATATTAGCATAGAAACTAAAGGTAGAAAATCATAACATTATTATTGCGAACTTTACATGACTTACTCGGTGGTGCCAATAGGACAAATCCAAATCTTTCCATTTGCAGGGATCTACCGATCCCCGCATTGGTTCCTCGAAAGAACTACCTCCTTCCCGACATGGCTTTGAGGCGATGCATTGTCTTGAAGGAAGGAATGTCAACTCTGCTCCTTGCTGTGGACTATGGGAAGTTCCTGGCCTAGTAGACGGCGACGATGACATATAAAGAGACGGTGACGATGACATATAAACCGACGGTGAAGATGACATCTCAAATAGCGGAACATCTCGGGGAAGCGCCGAGCCCTCCGCCTCAGAGGCACTGGATGACGTCCCCTACCCCTCTCGATAGGACGGGGTTGGGCTCGACCACTACTACGTCCACTACCGAACGTCCTCCTTGATGCTCCATCTCTCGAACACTTATAAACATTATATCATATATATATATATATATATATATATATATATATATATATATATATATAAAAGATATTTACTAAATATGACAAGGCGAAGTATATGACGGATTATGTAGTATAATTAGATCGTCATAAAAAGAACTAACACACATCAACCGGACGATTCTTGTTCTTCATCATCTCGCTTACATGCCTTCCTCGGAGTCTCATAATCGTCGAACTCGATTCACTATCGAGTAAATCATTTCCTCCTCATCGTCCGATTCTTCATCATCAATTTGGATAGGAATCAACTCTAACTCCGCACCGAATTAAAAGCATTGTTTGGTACATCGTCGTCGGCAATGTTTAGGGAAGTACATGTTCCACATCAGCCTGAACGGTTCAGGAATACCGTCATTTGTTTCTGACTCTTTCGTGTTTGGTATAATATGCCGTGCTTTGGTTTTGATAACTCCCCTCCACCCTTGACGGGATGTGGGGTATAAGGTATAGTAAACTTGTTCCGCCTGTTGAGCAAGGATGAATGGGTCATAACCAACCGTATATCTCCTTGTCCAGTGGATCTCAACATTACCATATTTGTCCACTTTTGTCCCACGCGGATGTTATCAAACCACTCACACTTAAACAGAGTCACCACCTTGTCCCACTGGTAATGCAATTGAATTATCTCGATTAACTTCCCGTAGTAGGCTCCCTCGACCCCGTCAACTTGGTCACCTCTACAACATACACCGTAATTGCAACATAGTGTATTTGCGTTCGCTTGAACAGTTGAAAACCGATACCCATTGATTACGTATTTGTTGCACCGGTAACAATTATTGCAGCTCCATAAACTCCACGCAACTTCATTGCTATCTCGATGGATTTTGCACGAAGTAGGATCGAAACCATTGAGGAAACTTAGAGTTCGTGATTTGCTCAACTTCGAATCCGACATCGAAGGATTTGTCGATCGAACCCAGTTAGAGAAGTAACTGTAACAAAAAGATGAAGTTAATACTGTAATATTTCAATAAACAGTAAAAAGAAAAGAACTCTTACTTTAAGTACTGGGCGGCCTCTTCACAATTGTTTAGAATGTACCACTCCGCTACTTACTTATCTCTTCCTTCTAAAGTTGACCTCCAACGTTTTCCCACTACTCGGCCTGGAAAATTAAATATTGAATTTTGATTGCAAGTATCTCCGCCATCATCGTTGCGAGGTACCCCTCTCCATCTTGATATCATTTCAGGGGGATAATAGTATGACGCAAACTTAGTGGCCTCTTCGACTAGAAACGCTTCGCGATAGATCCTTCGACGTACCTTGGATTTTTGATCTTGTTCTTAAGTGTGCGTAAAAACCTACAATGGACAATGTAAGGGGAATTTATAAACTAAAGCACCATGTCTTTCAATTAACAACCGCACGAAAGAAATATATATATTACCTCTCAAATAGATACATCCACCTATATTGTTGCGGACCACCTACCTTTGCTTCGTAGGCCAAGTGAACAGGCAAATGTTCCATTGAGTCAAACATGCTAGGAGGAAACACCATCTCTAACTTGCATAGCGTTATTGGTATGCTCGCTCTAAGTGACGTAACTTTTCAACATTAAGTTCAAGCACAAATTTCTCTAAAGAACATGGATAATTCCGTCGAATAGACCATATATGCTTCGGAAGTGCTTTGAAGGCCCATGGCAACAATCTCACGAAAAAACATGGCAATCGTGACTCTTCATCCCGAATAACTTCATCTCGTGCAGATCAACACATCTTCTCAAGTTTGACGCATAACCGTCCGGAGTTTCAGATCTGTTACCCATTGCAACAATTCTAAATTTCGTTGTTTGTTGAATGTGTACGGTGCTCTAGGTTTGGACCTCCGTCCGTGGCATTCTCCACCAAATGCAAATCAGGCCTTCGCAAATCACTTCTATGTCCCATCTTGCGTTTATCGTATCCTTCGTCTTGCCCTTGGTGTCCATCACTTGTACATAATATTGCAAAACACATTCCTCTCAATATGCATTACATCGAGGTTGTGTCTTAACAATTGATCTTTCCAATATGGTAGTTCCCAAAATATGCTGCGTTTGTTCCAATGATGATCAACGCCGTATCCCTCAGGTCGCTTGAACCAGCCCCTTCTTCGACACTTTGAATGTACTTCACCCTGTCCCATATTTCTTGGCCACTTAAACGATGAGGTTGATCTGCTCGTTCGACCACATTCCGCATAAAGTCTTTTTTATTTCTCCTAAACTGATGCTCTGGGGGAAGGAATCGCCTGTGCCTGTCAAACCAACTGACCTTGCGACTGTGTTGTAAGCTAAAACCCGTGTTCTGTTCAAGACATACCGGGCATGCAAGCTTCCCCGACGTTTGCCAGCCACTCAACATCCCATATGCAGGGAAATCATTTATCGTCCACATTAAGGCAGCCCGCATGGTGAAATTCTCGACTCAATGATACATCATACGTAAGAATGCCTTCACCCACAACATCTCGCAACTCGTCTATCGAGGCCCGAGGTACACATCTATCTTCTTTTTGGGTTGGATGGCCCGGGATTAACGCGTTCGAAACAAAAACTCTCTCCTCATGCACATAGAAGGTGGGAGGTTGTACGGAGTCACAATGACAGCCAACAGAATAAGTCCCGCCCGTATTGTTGAAAGGAGCGAACCCATCCGAGCATAGACCAAGACGAACATTACGGGGATCCATAGCAAAGAACGGATTTGCCTCGTCAAATTTACGCCAAGCTTCGGCATCGGATGGATGCGTCACAAAGTTTTCATCCTGCGATGCTCGCGGTGCCACCTCATATGCGCACTGCTTGTTCCGATGCATACAATCTCTCGAAGTCCGGGCACGAGAGGAAAGTACCACATCTTGCTTAATGCTTGACGCGTCGTTCTCCTTCCATTCCTCACAACTTTGTATCCGTCATGTCCACAGAATTTGCAATTGGTCATCTCAAGATCATCCTTGTAATACAACATACATCCTTTGGGACAAAGAATGGATTTTTTCACATCCAAGACCAAGCTCTTTCACCTTTTTCTTTGCTTGGTAAAATCCTTCGACAAATTACTGTCTTTGGGAACAAGCTTACTCATGATCTGTATCATTTCGTTGTAATTCCTCTCACTCATATGGTGATCAGTCTTCAAGCTTAGTATTGCCAGGGTAGCCGATAGCGATGAATATTCACTATTTTCAAAGTGTTCGCCCCTTTCCCATAACGGATGTTGTGCTTCTTGAAGCATTTTATAGAACCTAGCGGCTTCCGGATGAGGATCCTCTCTCATGTATTGTGGTTGAGTACGTGTATCGTTCTCCTCTCCAATGTATGACGGTTCAACATGAGTAGCGGGATCAAAATATTGGCCGATCGACGGTCCCGCGGCATCCATAACCAACTGCTCATATTGATTAAGATTGTCTCGATGACTACCTGTCCCCGTAATAACCGGTCGGTGTCTGTTCGGACTTCGCCATGACATTCCCAACATTCATAATCCTTCATGAATCCCTTTACACAAATGGATTTTCACCGTGCTAAGATCTTTAAATCTTAAACACCTACATTTGACACACTGACAACCGATCGCCCTACTTGAATTAGTTGAATGTGCCAAAGCAAATTCGATGAACTCTTTCAAACCCGCCAAGAATTGTTGAGTTAGTTCTCTTTATCGCTAGACGATTGTACATCCAACTTCTATCATGATTGCCTTCCATATTTCCTAACTAGTTCAGTTACCAACATAATTAACATGTAATTCGATGCCAGAAATCTATAAGATATATGGGCTAAGTTAAAGAGATTATTTAACATTTATAATATTTAAGACTTAATCAAGGTTATATAATCTGCAACAAATTTGTTTTTTTCAAATAAAACATGTTTTTTAAAAAAACATAATAGTAATTTTTATAAGACATTAACTCAACCAATTAATTTAACTAATTTTTATAAAACATATAAATTTCATTATTCCTTAAACTCACAACTTCTTCCTATTTTTAATTAATTAATTAATTCTCTTATCCCTAAATATCACTGTTTATTGTATAACTAGTTAAGTATAATATTTTATATTACCAAATTTCAATGAGACAATTTTTGTTAAAAAAATTTTAACATTCATTATTTTACAGATTTCATGAACTAGTTAATATCATTAATTTTTCTAAAACATAAAAATTTCATAAATCCTTTAAGTCACACCTCCCACCAACTTTATATTAAGTAATTAATTCTCGTATCTCTAAGCATCATTTCTTAACATTTCATTTTTATCATTTCAACATAATCCTATTTTTCAACATAATTCTATTTTTCAATATACACAATTTTTCAACTATACAATAGCGAAGTATAAACAAATAATGCAGCATTAATATTCTCACAAATGGTCACAAATCCGTAATGAAGAATCAATAACTAATAATTTAATCAACATTCAAGAAATAAAAAAAATATTATCACATACCATCATTTTATCATAAATACATCTAATACTCAAATCTATATATATATACCGTAGTAAAAAAAAAAAGGGAAGAGGAGAGGTAACTTACATGGAATAGAAGTTCCTAAGGAGAGGAGAAGGAGATGACTTGACAAACTGATCGGTCGGAATGGAAGGGAAAACGGACCATGCTCGTCCGTCGCAAATTTTTTTTTTTTGCGATGGAATTTTTTTTCCGTCGCAAAAAATAGGGAATTTGCGACGGATTTTTTTCCGTCGCAATTTACGATTTTTCTAGTAGTGTTTATAGTTGCATTGTTAGGGCCCACTTAGGGGACTGAACATTCTAGATCCTTTATTGTTACCAAATGATCCTTTATTGAAAAATAATAACTGTTTTTAACTAATTTTAACTGTTTTATTGATTAACACTATTTGAAGCTTAAAAGAAGGACGAGGGAGTAAAATCCTACTATACTCACATCATTCTTCACATTCGAAGTCAACCGGGGCAACTGAGTTTTCTAGATCGATAATCCAAGGAAGTCTAGAGACTCTAAGCTGCGTGTAGGAATTTATCAAATTGGCTAATTAAGGAAGGATCACAGAACTTGGGCGTCCTTCCATTATTTCAAATACTTCAGCATTTCCCATTCTCTTTCACTTCAAACCAAATCTCAGCATCAGCCTGCAAAAGAGAGCCCAGGAAAAAACATTGTTTTGACGCTCGGGCCAATCCGGGTTAGATACTTGAACTGGTCCCGAGCTCAAATATAAAACCTGAGTATATTCACTATTCAGATCAGTCTTAACGTTCGGAGTCCACCGGGTCAACTTGCTTTTCTAACATAGTCACGACTTGTAGCATGATATTTTCCCAAATTATCCAATGGCAGATAGAGATAAGACAATGGTAGGGGCCATGACCTCCCTTTCCACCCTACATTTCTGATATTTATGTTGACTACGTAATCTATTATTATTCTATAAACGTATTTAATATAGACTACAATCTGTCAAATTTTTAATAAGCAATTAATTAACTTTTTCTAAGGAAGTTACCCAGTAATAACCTTCTTATTCCCTTATAAATTAAGTTGCTGCTCTTAGTTTACATTCATAAAAGGTTGGATCCATAGCCGCTGCCTAAGCTTTGTGCAGGTACGATGATCTTGTTCCCTCGTTCCTTATGTGTACTGGTTTGAATTAATACTTTATATAAAACGATTATGTTTGCATTATTCATTTACTTCAACATAACTCCTATTCCTACTGAATTCCATCAAGTGATCGATGGCTTGCTTTTCTCCAGATTTATAATTAGCTACAAATAAAACCCAGTTGATCCTTTTTGTTTTTTGGTAAGCCTTGTCGTTCCTGTTTTGTTTCTTCCCCGGTTATATTAGTATTTTCAGATTGTATACTTGTCTACTTTAGTTTTTTTTTTTTTTAAAAAAAAATTACTACTATTTTTTGGTCACCTTAATCTTATTATTACTATTTGAAATATATTTTTTGTATTATTCCAAGGCATCACAAGTTTTAATTTTTCTATTGTCGTAAATTATTTGTTCTAGTTTTAGTATGATAGCCTTATCCCACTAAGTGGGGTTAGCTACATCATATCAATCGCACAACGTCATTGTGCTCTATCAAAAATCAGATCTTTTTGATAGATTATTAACTAAAATACCATGCTACAACCTCATTGAGTTTTTACTTTGATCTTCCTCTACCTCTTTTTAAAGGATTCCATACGCTTGATCAATCATCCTCACCTATGGATCCATGGCCTTGGATGTGTCCAACCCCCCCCCCCCCAAAATAAAAAACCATTTTCTACTTTTTTTTTTATCAATAGATAAGCCATCCAACTCATTTGCATATATGATCATTATGGATCTTATCTTTTCATGTATGACCACACATTATATTCATCTCAACATCCTTATCTCGACTACCCCTACTTTATGTTCATGTTCTCCCTTTAAAACCCATCATTCACAATGTAACATCCCATTTTTAAAGCGGATTTTTTTTTTCAATCAGAGTAGAGCATTGGAGCGAAAGAGTAACTGATACATATTCAAAATATAAACCGAGTGTAACATAGTATGGATATACAAATATCCTACTGCTCCAAAAGTAATACAAAAACGGAATATAAATTCTCCGGCCAGCGGCCTACTCGTGTTGCTTCCCTGCCTCCAACTCGATCCTCCGGACTCCGAGCTACAATGAGATCCAATTTACCGCATTGATCTCGTGTGTAACGGTTAACCTTATGCTCAAACAATACAAGATATATACAGACAATGTATATTCAAGACAATACAACAAGATATCAAGACATAAGCATACAAAGCAGATGCATGATCGTATGACGATTTAACATAAGCACAGAGCGTATGTAAAGCCCCATAAGGTAAACAATAACAATAGCTTGCACAAAAACCAAGTGCCACGATATCCACTTGTGTCTCGCCGCTAGGAAAACATAACGGCATTATTATGACTATAACCCGTGTAAAACCGTCTCGTATATCAATCTCTGAACGTATCTATCACATATATGTACTTAAGAAGCACAGGATTAGTGTTACAGTACGCGTCCGTACCTCCGTTGACAATATACGGTATTTCTGGTACGTTTTGACTAAACCGCACTTTGACGAAAACAATGGCCGATAAAGACGCTTCTGACAACGTAACGACAACTGTACGACGGCGGTTCGTGATCAAATATTTCCTATAGGAATAGTATCAAATTTGTCAATATTTGACATTATAACAGGCATTTTAGGTACAAATTACCATTTTGCCCCTATCCCCTAATCGCCGTAATTTCGCCAGCGCTTCGCTACTTTGACTCCGACTTCCCAAAATTTTTCCAGAACTTCGACCCCACCATGATTTTCGAAATTTAAGACTAAAATATCCCTAGCATATGATATCTAATCATACTTGAAAAACTAAAGATCTAACCAGAACTTCTACTAAAACTACCGAAAGAACTTAAGACTAAGGACCGGAAACTTACTCAGAGCTTCGCTACAAACTTCCCCGGACTTCTTCCTTCCTTCCTTGCTGCAGAATTTCGAACTAGAGAGGAGTGGAATGGTGTGAAGAATGCAATGAAGGTGAAGGGGTATTTATAGGGTTTTGAAGTTACTATTCACACTTTACTGCACTGGGATATCGACCGTCGGATCGCACTTGGATGAGGTGGCTCAATCTTGGCCCTTGGAGTGTCTTGGCCTACCTCCCTCCCAAAAGTCAAGGGATGAGCCAATGATGTGGTGCCAAGTGGCCACATTCTAGAAGCTTACACTGGTAGAGTCCCTGATCGGTGTCCTAATCGCGTAATCTTGTAAAATCCCAAAAATACGGAATCACAACTTTGAAGACATTTTCTTACTCATTAGAAATGTCCGGGCTAAATAAATTTTTGACTCCATACAGGGTTCCAACGGTCCCCTCAAGTTTCTCAAAAACGTGCTCTGCTACTTAAATTGTTTCCGAATTACCAACTTCGGGACAAAATTCACCGATTCCAAATATGTCCAGATAATTATCAACTCATCCCTAGATGTTGAGTTATAATTTATTTTTTTCAAACTCCAATTCGTGACTATCCGCCTTTTCACAGATTACCCTATTTCGTCTTATTACCTAAGTATTCTACCGATCACGGAAATGACTTTCAAACAGTCCACCCGAGATAAAAATTCACTTTAATAATCTTCTCGACTTTAGAAATCTTGTTCATGGTTTTCTAGATAGGATTTAATTTCTATTCGTGGTCATTTATCCTATCTGCTTTTTACATAAATTATATTATTAAAATAATACAAGTTGCCAAATTAATACCATGATATTTTTCACTCATTCTTATCCATATTTTTGTCCAAAAATTCGGCTGGCCTTTTTTTAATTATTATTAATATTTATTTTTAATTAAATAATTATTTAATTAATTATATATTTCAATTTTCTTAAAAATTTCCCAAAATTCCCTTATTGGTCCATTCTTGCATTTAGGCTTAAAATTACTTAATCTCACCAATTTTTATTCATAAATTCCAATTAATTAGCAAATATATTTTATGCTAATTTTAGCTATCAACCACTAATTATAGGGTTTTTCATTATTACCTTTGGATTTTCCTTTGTTTATGCTTAAGTAATTAGCCAATAATTACTTAATTAACTCCTTACTAGTTGTTGATAATTTTCTTACCTGAGACAAGTTATTGTCTCACAAGTTTTACACTCACATTGATATTTTACCTCCCATGTAAAATATAAAAAAAATAACAGGGTCATTTTGGTCATTACAATACTTTTTAATTCTTTTCCTTTAATTTTTCCAAGGTGATAATTTATTAAATTACTAAAATTAGAGACCATATTCTCTCTTAATTTTAATAATTATTTTACTGCCTCCTAAGATTTTTCATAATTTTCTTAGATCTTTATATGCTCCCAAGGGTATTTTAGTCATTTTGACTTCTTAATCTTTTTCCCTAATTTTCAAGAGATTTTTCCTCATACTAAAATGAAAAACTTCAACTCTAGTTTTTCACTACCAAAATTTTCATTTTAATGGTTAAAATAGTGGATTTTATTTATCCGGGTATTACACACAACCATGTAGCATTGATGATCTTATAACAATGTGATAAAAACTTCCCTTTTTACGTTATTAGGTTATAATCACAAATAACTCTGGTAGCTTTTCTCTATTTATACTACCCAAGCAAGTTTGAATTCTATGATTAACATCTTCATCAATTCTCCAAATTATTGTATAGATCCCAAATTTCTAACTTTTCCACTTGTGGAATGACTTGCCCCTAATTTAACCTCCACATCACTTCTAATTTGTTTCTTATCAAAATTGCTATCCATATATTCTATTTTGCTCCTACTAAGATGAAAAACCTTCAACTCTAGTTTTATCACTACCAAAAATTTGCTCATTTATAATGGTTAAAATAGTGGATTTATAGCGGTTCCAACAACTACAAACACCAAAGAATAGCAATTACGAAAACCTGCTATAAAACACACAATTGCAAACGAATTTTTAGCAGTTTATAGAAACCGCTACGCATGTCAAGAAAAACCGCTATTATTGTTGTGCCAGTTTCAATAAATTCCTACAAGAAGCGTGTGTAAATTAGACATTCTAGCTAGGAACATCTTGTAATAGTTTTCTAACTACAACAACTGGCATTTGAATTTGCAGTATTAAATTTTAGTAAAAGCATAACATTTCAAAATCACAAATTCCTCTCTAAGGACATATTTTTTCTTTCCACGTGTTAACATTTTTTTTTTTTTTTTTGGTTTTTCAAGTTCTAATGGAATTTTCCCTAATAATTATTATATTTATGGTTTAAGGAAGCAGCTTTTGAATCAAATAATTATTATTTCATAATAACATCCTCCAAATTGTCAAAGTAACATCCTCTAAATTCACAATACTTATTGTGTTTAATTATTATTAATATAATAACGTTATATTTAGGGAAAATTAGAATGAAGGACCTAGAGAAAAAGATATTTATGGAGAATGACCATAAAAATTGTAATTATTTAGAAGGACCAAATATAAAAATATAAAATTAAAAATACTAAAATGCCCCTAACAAAATCTTCTACATTCCCTCCTACCTTCTTTTCCTCATTCTATTTTTAGAACTAATACAAAATTATAAGTTTCATTAAATTAAATAATAGTTTTCTCAATTTTCATTTTTCAAAACTTGAATATATATCTATGAAAAAAAAAAATAATGCATTCTTCAATTTGTAAAAATTATAATTTTTTAAAATCAACAGAAAATTTAATTAAAAATGGAATTATATAATTTTAATAAAATTCAAGGTCTTTTATATTTATCATATGTTAAACCAGGAAAGTTTGTATGATTTATTTTTGTTTTAGAAGCAATTTATGTGGATTAAAAAATTTATGTAATGTTAATAAAATAAAATAAAAATTATAATTAATCTATTATATCCTAAAAAATATGAAATAATTTTATTTTTTATTTTTTTAAAAATAACTTAATTGATATCAACATCGATAATATAAATCGGGCAATTTGATGATATAAATTGATGAAAAATAAAAATTAAAAAAATATGAGTTTAATAGTTGTTATTTGAATAATATATTGAAAATAAATAAATAAAAGATATGATCATATCATGATGGGAAATTTTAATTTGAATTTTAGTTATCTTTTAATTATGATTATAAGAGATAATATGTAAGGTTTGATTAGGGGCAACTTAGTAATTATAAATTTATATTATGATTTTCGGTCCTTCTAAGTAATTACAATTTTTATGGTCCTTTATAATAAATATTATTTCCTACAGGTCCTTTATTTTAATTTCCCCTTATATTTATTGTTTATCAGGAAAGCTCAATGGCGGCTGCTCCTTCATATATCTAAGCCATTTGACGAAAGGGTTGCGCCAAAATCACATTGATGGTACGTGGATGAGACATGAGAGGCTGGAGAGAGAAGAAATATATCATCAGCACTTATGGAAGCAATAGAAGGATCAATGATATCATTGGTAAAATTCTCAAATGACTATGCTTTTTCAAAGTGGTGTTTGGAAGAGCTTCTCAAAATCATGGAACGCAAGGAAACCAATCAACAGATTGTAATACCAATATTTTACAATATAAATCCATCAAATGTTAGGCATCTAAAACGCACTTATGCAGATGCATTTGCTAAACATGAAGAGGAGTCCATGCTTAATATGGAGAAGCTTCGAATCTGGAGACCAACTTTTACAAAAATTGCTAATTTATCTGGTATCACTATTCATCAGATTTTCAGTGTTTACTTACTCAATCAATTTTAGTTATAAATAAAGAATTATATATATATATTAAAGAATCACTTGATTATATTTAATGAATTGTTAGTATCTCCAGTAAAATAAAGAATCGCTTATTTATCCTCCTTTCTCTTCATTAAACTGAAGTTAATTTTTATGTCACAGCATAGATCTCAAAAAGTTATGTGGAATAAAAAAAGAATCACTTGATCTTGACTCCCGAGCTCGAAGTTATGGTCTTCCCAAGTTTTAACTTTTTTTTAATGATTTAGTCACTAAATGGGTTTTATAGTCGACTAAATCGCGGGAATCTAAAAAAAAAAAAATTTCCTACGATTTAGTCGACTGAACAGGGACAGATTGAGAAATAGTTTTCTGACAGAGGCAAATTGGGAAATAGTTTTCTGACAGGGGCATTTTGGTAAATAGTTATTTAATAAGGGGCAAATTGAGAAAAAGCCAGCTTCCTCTGCTTCGTTCACCGTTTCCCGAAGAGAAAGATGAACAGTAGCTCGCCCCCTGTTTCTTCAGCTCCGAACTCGTTGCTCCTCCCTAATTTTCGCTCCTAGCCGTATCTCTATTCTGGAATGACTTAGGTCGCCGGCGGCAGGGGCGGACCTACATTGGTGCCAATGTGGGCAAGTGCACACACAAAATATATATAATTTAAAAGAAATCAGTAACAATGTGTGTTGGTGGTTCAAATGGTCATGACCTTAGTCTCTAATCCTTTTCTTATTAGTCGCGTGTTCGAGCCTGCAACTCACCAAGCCCCTTTTTTTTTTCCTCATTTCCCTAGTTCTCGTTCCCCATTTGGCCATTTCTCTAGTTCTCGTTCCCCATTTGGCCATTTCCCTAGTTGCCGGTCCTCTCTCGTCTCAAGGTAATGCTACTTCACTTCACAGTCTTTTTTTCTCTATGGTAACAACCTCTCCGGTCCTTTGCCTCCTTCGATCTGTAACATTTTCGCGTCTTCAAAACGTCGATCTTTACAATAATTCAATCTCCGGTAATATTCTGGGAACTCAAGAATTGCAAGCAATTACAGAGACTGATTCTCGCTCGGAACAAGTTTTCCGGGTGAGATACCTAAAGTTGTGTGGTCGGAATTGATAATATGGTTCAATTGGACCTCTCCGCGAACGAGCTTGACGGAGTCACGGATTCATAGAAATTGAACCGAATTGTTTTCACCAAAGGATTTTCCTTATCTCTTCACCCAATTTGCATCTTTCAACTTTAGAGGTGGGAGAAGCACCCGATTGATCATCACGCTGAAATGGCAAATGCGAATGGTAAATCTTCCTTTTCTCTGTTCTATCAAAGTTTTCACTGGTAGGTTTCAATTCAATTAGATCTTCTTGGCTCTACCTGCTTTTATTTCGAATTATTACCTGCCGAAATACAAAACCAATATTTTGTTTTGGTCGAAGAAAATTTGGGTATATTTCTCTGTAACCGTTGTTTAAGAGAAAATCTTGAAGAAGGAATGTAATATGGATTGTGGATATGAGATGCTCACGCACACAGAGGACTGGTTTAGAAATATATACAAGTATGGTCTTGTTATTGTGCTGTATTGTTCTATAATTGGTGTAACTTGGGTGTCGTTAATTTGTATTATCACTTCATGAAGATGTTGGCCAATGTTGCTGTGGAATGAGGATACGTATAATTGGTATAATTGCTGTTTGTTGTTGGTGCTGTATTCTTATGTTGTGTTTAATTTGGAGGCCATTTTGCTATACCAGAATTATCTTGTACTTTGGTCAAATTAAAGGACAAAAGTATTATGGTTAAAAACGATGGTGGTGAGTGTGGAATGCCGCTGGCGACTATAAAGAAAGGGTAAAGGTGTAAGAAGCTAGAAGGTTGAACCCTTCTCTCCTCTCTGGTACGCGGCGCTACTGCTCTGATCTGTCGTTCATTGCTCACTGTGCTCAGGGCCCCCAAATGCTGCCTTTGCTCTCTTTTTACTGTAGCTTCCCTTAGGTTTTCAATTGATTCAGCCCAAACGGTGTCGCTTTCTATTTCTTATTCTAATTGTGAAAAAGCAAAGAAAAATTATATAATAATAATAATTAAAACCTAAACCTTTTTCTTTTTCTTTTTTCTTTTTTATCTACCTTATATCATTATAATTTATTTATTCTTATATATAAACCTAAATATTTCTATTTAATTAAAATTGAGATATTTGCAATAAAATCCCCTAAATAATGTGGCAAATTGATATCTTATCAAAATCTCCAATAAATCCCTTTAATTTAGCATTGATGACTCTCTAAATATATTAAAATATGTTTCAAATCTACTAAAAATGGGAAGTCATCAGTACAAATAAAACTTTAAAATATATTTTAGTAAATTTAATTTCTTATATTCAATTATCATATAATACCCCCCAAGCAGGTGGAAGTGGCTTCAAACACTGCTGAATTTACATGAAATGATGAACATGAACATTTAATGTAATTACTCTGATGATAACAACCTCAAATTCAAGTCCCAATTATATCTTCGTTATTTTCCTAGGGGCCACTAAGGTTCGGATAATGTTGCTGTATGGTGTTACAATTTTAGCCAAAGCAAGTTATCATGGGAGTGATTACATGTGAATTCTAAACTACATAGGAGGATCATTATGATATTGAGTTTGTAGATTCTGATGCTCCTCTTCATCAGCATGTGGTGTGTGCCCAGTATATGCCTCAGAGTCAGAGAGCGAGTTCGTGTTTGATGGCAAAAGAAAGAGTGATGCACGTGTTGATGACAATGGGTCCATGAGGGAAAAAAAGCACCCAAAAAAAAAAAAAAAAAAAAAAAAAAAGAAGAAGAAGAAGAAGAAGCAAAAAACTGTGTTCAAAACCAGAAAACTAAGCAGGACAATATTTCTCTGATCATATTTACAGGTACCTCTGACTATTTTCACTTATTATATGCTCAGCTTTGTTGCATAATTGCATCCATTTTTCTATTATATACAAATTCATCATTGATCTTTTACTCTTACATATACAATTAATGGAAAATCTTGAAGAATAAGGCACTTAGTTTGTAATATGTATATATAAGTCTATTGATATGCTTGGATAATCAATTTCGTCATGACTCTTATAACACCCCTATTTTACGAACAATGTACAAAGTGTGAATTAATGAAATCTTGAGAAGTTTTTGCTACAATTAAATTGTTTATTTTCCGTGGAACCTTATAATTTAATTAAATAGCTAAAACGCGACATATTAAATCAATGATTTTAGAAACCTTGTGACAATGTGTCACTATAATTGTGGCAAAATTTTGAACCAATGAGCAAGGACAATGAGAGAATTGTTTAAGATAAATAAGGGCAATCAATGGTATGTTGACTTGTGAAACTAATAAGTGCCTAAGGGTTATTAGAGAACGAATCATTGAACCCTTAATAAGGGAAAATTTCGCCCAAGCAAAGCCCAAAAGGGAATGAAGATGAAATGCTAAAAAGTATGCCACATAAAGTCAATTTTGCTAGGACTTAATGTAACATATTTGTAGAGGAGTTAAAAGTTATATTTTGTCTTCTTGGGCCTAGGAATTTCGCACACTACAAGGGAAACATAGGACAAGAACATTTTCCATATGAAAGGAATAATTGAAAGTCAAGGAAAGTCAATGATGAATGAACTCACTAGTGCAAAAAAGAGATTTAAGACCGCCTCATTTAGAGCGGATAATCGACGCCCCAGTCTTAAAGGTGTGATCGGTGGTAGTTTTGTAAATAAAAAGAACTTCTTATACAATAAAGAGCTTTAAGACCGCCTCATTTAGACCGGAATATCGACGGACCGGTCTTAAAGCTATGACCGGTGGCAGATTTGTAAATATAAAGAACTTCTTATACTGGATCATTTTTTCATAGGTCTTATCCAGACCTGTTAAAATAACAACCGGTCTTAAAAATGTTATTAAAAAAATTGAAATATCAATTACTTTATGGAGAAATCTCATACAGCCAGACTTATATTTTCTACACTCCAAAATAATACGGAAAAATTTAAATATAAAGGTATTAAAGTTTTAAGACCGAACATATATAAGAGCCGGTCTTAAAAGTTAGACTTTTAAGACCGGACATAAATCACGGCCGGTACTAAAGTTTAAATAAAAAATTAATTAATTTTAAGACTAGAGTTACAGATGACCAGGTCTTAAAAGTTAGACTTTTAAGACCTGACATAAAATCAAGCGGTACTAAAGTTTAAATAAAAAATTAATTAATTTTAAGACCGGAGTTATAGAAAGACCGGTCTTAAAGGTTAACTTTTAAGACTGCATATACTCATTTGTCCTGGTCTTAAAAATGAGGCGCCAAATATATGTTTCTTCGCGCCTGTTGCATTACCTCTCTTCCTCACCCCACGTACCGTTAGCCTTTGTTACTCCCTCATTTGCTCAGGCATTCCTCTCTCACTATCTTGAAAATGAACGGTGAAAACGATTCCACTCGTGTTCTTGGAACTCTAGATACCGGTTTGACTGGTGTGGGTCAGAACGAACCCTCTTCATCTCACAATGAGCCTCCTCAGTGCCGTGCTCACCGTGGTAGAAGCGGCACACGAATGCTGGATGTATCCCTTAGTCGGAATTCTGGGATGAAGTTCGAGATTCAGTTTGACGAAAATTTGCAACCCGTCGGTCCTAATAAAAGCACATATACTAGTTTTGTCGGGTGTCTAGTACGCAGCAAGGTTAGCATCTTGACGAGTGAGTGGAAAAATGTGGACCAAAGCACGATAAAGGATCCTATTTGGGACATTATCCGGCTTACATACATCGTCACGACTCGAGAAGTTGAAAGACGCAACATTGTCTTATTGTGTTGATCGGTGGAGGAAGTTTAAGACCTTTCTAGCTAACACGTATATTTTTGCCGAGGTTCTTCCTGACCATAAACCACAGGACTTTCCTTTGGTTCTCCCAATTTCTTCTACAATGCTACATCTTCCTTAAGTAAAATGTTGAAACTTGATGAAGTGAATTTGACTAATGTTTGACGTTCATATCAAGCAGAAGTTCTCTAATTTTTGTTAGTGACATGGCTGGAATTCATAATTGATAGTTGTTTTCAATCCTGATTCACAGAAAAGAAGGGAAAAAGCACAGGAGATCGGGAGAAAGAATGATTGCCCACACAGGGCTTCTCGCGGCGGATATGAAAAGGCCGAAAAGATTTGATGGCAGCCAAGCGGAAGAGATTGGAAGATGAAGTTGAATCCAATCCTTTTGCGGTAGTTGACTAGCCGCCATCTCCAATACGTCGCGAGGAGTTGTGGTTGTATATTCGGCAAAAGCCAGCGGCGCCTACACGAGTGAACAAACTCGTGTAGTTCTTTGAACGAATTGTAAGTATCGATATTGTTATTTTTTACTTACTAAACATGTTTCATTACTAAGCTTCTCGTTATCTGTATCTTACATGAAGATCTTAAAAAGAAAGACGCAGAGGGATCTTTTGCGCCGGACGGGAGGAATGATGTTCTGACCGTTGCGACCAGAAAACCAGATCACTTGGGGCGTGTAAGGGGGATTGGAGGACGGGTAGGCCTAAAGCAATACTTTGGTAAATCCAAACGCCACAGACAAAGTGTGGTTACCCGAGAGGAGATGGATCAGACGGTTGCCAAATTAAATGAGGAATCAGCGGCCAAAGAAGCTACATTGAGGGCAATGTTTCAATCCGAGATGAGCAAGATGAAGGAGGAGATGGAGAAAATGAATTTTCTCCCGAGCTCTCGCCGAGACCAGTGTGGATCCCTTGACACCTTCACTGCACCTATGCGGAGAGCACTAGAGGAGCTGCATTGTTGGACAATCGAGCAACCTTGTCATCTGTATGTGGAGGATCGTGATAGTCATAGACAATTGGTTGCTAAAGGACTGTCCACAACTTGGGATCAACTCGTACACCACCAACAAATGGATGATGATGAAGTCGAGTGTCGGTTGAAGAGGTGATCTTTGATGCACTGTCCTCTCCCAACCGATGAGTGAAGATTGTGAGTGATGTCAAGGGAACCTTCATCTCTTGGCCAGTGAAGTTTGTAGATGTCTCTACTCCTCGTCAAGCTTCATCCCCTCCTCAAGCTCTACCCCCTCATCAAGCTTCACCCCTCCTCAATCTCCATCCCTCCTCAAGTTCCATCCCTACGCTAACTTGACGGCCAAGGAAAAAATATCCGATTTGGTAGCCAACGGATGGTTTAAAGATAAATCGTGGCCTGTCAATGAAGTAGTAGGCCTCACTGATCCTCAACCGCTTTACATTGATAATGTCGATGTAGAGTCCATCTTGCTTCTGGACGACGGAGGTTACTAGTGAAATTGTTCAAATGTTTATAAAGTAAGTATCTTCTTCCTTGATTACATAATTTAAATGCATCGTTTAGACACACATACATATATACTAATTCCTTGATCGATGTCATTCTTGTAGGTGCATGCATGAGAAATCGGTTCAACAGGGCAGAATCGATGATTTTGGATTCTTGTGCCCAGTCTATGCAAGTACAACATCGTTGGAGGAGAGACAGTTGTACATATCAAAGAGGTTGTGTGAAGTGAGAAGAAAGGTGTACTTGTTTCCATATTGGATCGGGTACATATCACAATTCTTGTCTGCAATTCACTTAATTCTGCTACTATATATATATATATATATATATATATATATATATATATATATATATATATATATATATATATATATATATATATATATATATCAGTACTTTCTCGTGTGAATTTTCAGCCACCATTTGCGGTTGGTCGTCATGTTGATCAGTGAACATTACTGATAAATTTGTGATTTTGATGATAGTGGCATGAGGACCTTCCAAGTTGAGGTAAAAAAAAAGGCATGGGTTTGAGCTCAAAGACCCTAAATGGTTCCAACCAAAGGTTAGTACATATTTGGACATGGCATAATTGCTTTGTGAACTTGGTCAGTAAGCTATATATGCTCTTATATATATTTATTGTTATTTTTAGACCCGTCGGCAACCAAAAGAATCGAACTTATGTGGCCCGTATGTCATGAAACACATATATGATATTGTGACGGATGGAAGGACTAAAATCGATGCAACGGTAAATGTTCTGGCTGAATTCAGTCACTGGCTTAATGTTACATATGAAATATTCACGTAAGTTATGTACATTTGTTTATTTTTTCGACTAATTCATTCATTTGTAAATATAACGCAATGTAATTCAATAATAAATTTGTTTATTTTTTCGAACAATTTGTGTGTGTCCATTTTGGGTTTCTGAATGAATGGGATGGTGGATAAAGCTATTTAGTGCTTGAAATTTGAGGTACAGGAGGATGTTGTAAATGAGCCATAAGAGACTCTGAAAAGTATTCGCGACTTTTAGGACCGTATATTTGTTAAAAGTCCGGTCCTAAAAGTCTTCGTCTAATTCTAAAAAATAAGGGTAGACTTTTAGGACCGTATATATATTATATCCGCTCCTAAAAGTCTCTAAAAAATACGGCTAGAATTTTAGGACCGTATATTTAATTATGAGTAAATACCCTTTTGGGTCCTAAAAGTCTACCCATTTTGGTCTAAAAAAATATTTTTGGTCTTTTAGGGACTAAAAAGGATTTTTAAATTTGTGAGGATTAAAATGCCCACCAAAATGACTAAAAGGACTAAAAGGGACCTTTTCTCTAAAATGACATACTGGGGACCAAAATGGGTAGCGCGTGTTATTTTAGGACCGTATTTATTTAATTAATATCCGGTCCTAAAAGTCTTCGTAAAATTCAAAAGAATATGGCTAGACTTTTAGGACCGTATATTTATTAGGAGTCAGGTCTTAAAAGTCTTCGTTTATTTTAATAGTTTGCCGAGACTTTTAGGACCGTATATTTGTTAATTGTCCGCTCCTAACTTCAAATTTTCGTTTATTTTTAAAATATGGCTTAACTTTTAGGACCGTGGATTTGTTATATGTCTGGTCCTAATAGTCTTCCTTTAAATAGAATTGGTGACTCGGTTTTCAGACAAATCATTAGGGTTCAAGACAACCGAGTTTCTGGCGTTCTTCTCAAGCTTTGTGCTTCGTTGTCCTCGTTTTTACCTCTCCTTTTTTGAAGATCATCATCGGTGTCCCTTTTCTTTGTCCTTTTTCTTTTTGTCGGAAAAAGAAAGAAGATAACGAAAAGGACACTGAAAATGTTCAAACTAGGGGAGGTCAAATCGACGACAACGATGGTCCAAACTTGAGAAGAATCGTCACTCTGTTTGTTTTTATTCAAATAAGGTAAACAATGTTTTTGTTTTGTATGGTCCTAACTGTTAACTGTATTCTGCAAATTTTTAATGTTGATCACCACGAAGAGGACAATGTTTTGTTTGTTTCCTTTTTGTCGGAAAAAAAAAAAGAACATAAAGATAAAGACAAGTACAAGGAAGGAGATTGGGAACTAAAAATTTTATTTTATTTATATTTTTTTTCTGCTGCCTTGTGAGGCAACAGTAGTACCAAAAAAAACATTGTAATTTCTAATCCTCCCCATCGTTGTCAGAGGGGAGGGAAGGTTTGGAGACGTCGTCATCAGAGGTATGGTACTCAACGTCATTGGCGTCGAGTACCGCGTTCGGCTTGTTGTTGACGGCGTGATAGACTGAAACAGTTGGCCCAAGCGTCGGTCTATATGATCGACGCGGGCTATCAAGTCTTTGCATCATCGGTACAAGTTCGGGTTCGGAGGCAACGGAGGAGGATATGGAGGTGCCTGAGGATTTCGCCGAGCAGGAGGACCTCGTGGTGGTGGAGCAGCCATTACGGTGGAGGTTGTAGGAGGAGATGGAGATGAATGTGAAGAAAGTAAAGTAACAACGGGTTTAAATAGAGAACCCATCCTGAACAATGTGAAATGCCGGAAACATTAACGAGGAGACGCATAGTTCCTCAGAATACGAGGAGACGCCTAGTTGGGAAGTTTATGTGGAAGCCGAAGAGACTCAATCATTCATTTCAACATAGGGAAGGGACTCTGCTATCTGAATATTTTGAAAAGAATGAACTTTTAATACCGGATACTGTAAAAGATCCGTTCTTAAAAGTAATATTTTTTAACAAAAAATTCTTACTTGAAAAAAATAAATTGAAATATAAAAATAAATGAGTTTTAGGACCGGATACAAGATAAAATATCGGTCTTAAAAGTAATTGAATTAAAAAAATGAGTTTTAGGACCGGATACATGATAAAAAGTCGGTCTTAAAAGTAATTGAATTAAAAAAATGACTATTAGGACCGGATATTTAAACAAATACGCTCTGAAAGTAGAAACATTAAATTCATGTGTACCAATTGACTTTATCATCATCAGATGCGTATCTCTCCTGCTCTCTGTCCTTATTAACTCCACACACTACCTCTTTGTCCTTATTAACTCCTCACTACCTATCTCTCTCGCCCCAACCGCTCAAAGCCTCAAACAATGGTTAGATACAAGCAAACTCCTCGTAGGGGTACTCTTACACCTCAAGCTCGTGACATGGTTAGATCGTTATACGGTGCGCCTCCTCGGAGAGTGCGTCCTATTGCGGCCGAAGAGTCTCGGGTCGTTGGACCCATTGTTATTTCTTCGGATGATGAAGAGATTGAGCATGCCGCACCCCCCGATCCTTCTGAAGACCCCTGTCCTTGCTGAGTTCATCTGTCTTCTTCAAGGTGAAGAGATTGTCGGCCCCTCCGGCCTTCACACCATGCGAGGTTTGTGCTCCCCTCTCCAACTGTTGGCCCCGGCGCGCCTACCTCTGACCCCTCTCCGCTTTCCTCTAATGATCCATTAATATTGCGGGTGGAGCAAATAAGACAAGAACTTGCTGATCTCCGTGGGGAAATTAATGCTCTTCACGCCGATATCGCCGAAGTTGTTCGATCGATTCTTGTGGATGATAATATTCAGCTTGTTTTTCTTTTGTTTTTTTTTTCTTGTGTATGCATATTCTGAAGTAATGTAAGACACATTAAGAACTCGTATTTTTTTGTTGTTCTCCAAGTAATTAAGTAAAGAAGCTTATTCTCCAATTTTCCTTTATTTTTGTCCAAAAAAAAATCATTTATTTTATTGATTCAGTTACTACTGCAATCACCAAGGCCATTAAGACCGGACATTTTATAAGTAACGGGACTAAAAAGTATTTGAATTTTAGGACCGGATGTTTTATAAACCTCCGGTCTTAATCTTAAAAGACTAATAAAAGTTTAGGACCGGATACTTTTAAAACTCCGGTCTTAAAAAGTTAGTTGTATCTTTAGGACCGGACATTTAATATTTAACCGGTATTAATAAAATCCAAAAATCTAAATAAGGTGTCTTTGTCGCGCAGAAAATTAAATTTCCCTCTCTCGAATATCTCTTGTCGCGACGAAAGTGATTACTCAAGTTCCGACCCCAGTGTCTGTATGTTGCTTTGGCGCTGCTTCGCTTACCTCTCTCGACAATCACTCTCTGGTTCCTTAGCTAAACGTCTATAGACGAAGCTTTAAGAGGTGTTTCGGTTATATAACTTTATTATTTTCCAGCTTATCGTTCTGGGTTTTTCATGGGTTTAACTTATCGATGAAATGTTCTTGTGGGTATTCTCTGTTGTTAATGAATAATGTTTTTTGAACATTATATTTGCACTTTAGACCTACCCAACTGACCAACAAGTGTTTTTAGGTTACTCTTAATGTCTTGTCTGCAACATCAACGTTCGTGGCCGGAGAAGTAAGACTCAACAAACGCATTTGAATTTATATGCTACAGGTGAGTCCACAAGACCTTCATCCCATGCATTTAACTTCCTCGTCGATCATGCATTTATTTTGGTTCTTGGATTCACTGTGATGCATTTATGACCAAAAGTGATTCTTTGTTATGCATTTAGTGGACAAGTTCCTCCGTAAAAGTGATTCTTTGAGCATATATTTGCATTTGGAGTTGGCTTATTTTATATGCAAGTTTCAATTTTTCGGATTATGTATGATCAATGATTTCAGTCTATATATAGGAATTCTACTATGGATCACAATTGGATAAATGCTTTACGAACGAGTGCTGAATATCAGAATGGGGTGAGGGAATTTATAGAATTTGCTAAACAAAATGCCCATGATGATAGGGGGAAGTTTTATTGCCCTTATGTAGAATGTTTGAATGAGAGTCGACTAAGTCCTGAAGTTATACACACATATTTAATTTGTCACGGATTTCGTAAGACTTATACAGAGACACCGCTATACCGTGGGTGTAAAAAATATCAATTGTTGAACGTTGTATTGAAATTGGTAAGCTTGAAGGCACGTCATGGATGGAGCGACAAGAGTTTTTCAGAATTGCTTGAGGTTTTGAAGGACATGCTTCCGGATGATAATGTGTTGCCGCAACGCTACTATGATGCTAAGAAAATACTTTGTCCACTAGGGATGGAGTACAAAAAGATCTATGCATGCCTGAATGATTGCGTATTGTATAGAAAAGAGTTTGAAGAGAAGCGAGTTGTCCGATATGTGAAACCCCACGGTACAAGTCAGATAAGGGGCCTGCAAAAGTGTTGTGGTATCTTCCAATCATACCAAGGTTCAAGCGGTTGTTTACGAATGAAAATGATTCAAAAAATCTGAGGTGTCATGCAGATGAGAGGATTTTGGATGGACAACTTCGACATCCGGCCGATTCTTCTCAATGGAAGAAAATCGATCAATTATTTCCAAACTTCGGCGAAGAACCTAGGAACCTCAGGCTTGCCCTTAGCACGGATGGCATGAATCCCTATGGAAGCCTTAGCAGCATACATAGCTCATGGCATGTACTCCTGATTGTTTACAACTTATCTCTTATGTTATGCATGAAACGAAAGTACATCATGCTATCTATGTTGATTTCGGGACCAAAACAACCCGGAAATGACATAGATGTTTACCTTGAGCCCTTGATCGAAGACTTGAAGGAGTTGTGGGAAGAAGGTGTCGATGTTTTTGACTCTTTCAAGAAGGAGGTCTTTAAAATGAGAGCCATGATATTTTGTACTATCAACGACTTCCCAAAGATATGGGAACTTGTCAGGGTATAGAGTAAAAGGCCATAAAGCATGTCCGGTTTGTGAAGAAGGCACACGCTACCATCAACTTCAACATGGAAGAAAGACGGTGTATCTTGGACATAGGAGATTTCTTAGACGGGGCCACCCATATCGTCGATTAAAGAAGGCCTTTTTTGGTGGCCAAGAGTATGAGGAAGCTCTGGTGGCATTGACTAGGGAGCAAATGTATGAAAAGGTTAAAAATATCAGTGTCATCTTCGGTAAGACTGGAAAGAGTAGAAAAGAAACAAATATATGGAAGAAGATATTTGTATTCTTCGATCTTCCATATTGGCGCAATCTTGATGTGAGACACTGTATTGATGTCATGCATGTGGAGAAGAACGTATGTGATAGTATTGTTGGCACGCTTCTCAACATACAAGGTAGTTCGAAGGATGGTGTGAAGGCAAGATTGGATTTGCAAGCAATGGGAATACGTGAAGACTTGCATCCAAGGCTATATGGGAAGAAAACTTATTGTCCCCTGGCTTCTCAAACTTTGTCTAAGGATGAGAAACGAAGCTTTTGTGAGTGTTTACATGGCACAAAAGTTCCCTCGGGGTATTCTTCAAATTTTAAGAGGCTTGTCTTGATGAAGGACTTGAAATTAGTAGGCCAAAAGTCTCATGATTATCATGTCTTGATGCAACAGCTACTCCCAGTAGCTATTCGAGGGATTGCTGAATATGATATTCGGGTCGTGTTGACTAGACTTTGTTTCTTCTTCAATGCGGTTTGTAGTAAAGTTTTCGAGATTGAAAAGTTGGATGAATTGGAGAATGAAGGATATCTTATCTTGTGCCAGCTTGAGAAGCTTTTTGTTCCTACATTTTTAACATCATGGTTCATCTAATTGTTCATCTAGTGAGGGAGATCTGAAGGGGGTAGACGAGGGGCTTCGGTAAAGAGTGTGGATCCTGATGAATTGTCACAAGTCCACTTATACATCTTGAATAATGTTGACGAAGTTCAAGCCAGCATATCTGCACATAAAGAAGCTGTAAGGAAAGAAAACCATCGAATGACGGAACAAAGGTTGATTAGGGAGCATAATGAACTTTTGCAAACTGGTTCAAACAAAAGGTCGAGGGATCCGAATGTGTTTCTGATACAATGAAATGGTTAGCACGTGGTCCTGAGGTTGATGTCATAAGTTGGAATTCGTATGTGATCAATGATTATACATTTTACACGAAGTCTCTAGATGATAGGAGCACAGTCAGAACAGTGGTGTTATGTTAGATGCTGAATCTATGCACTTCTCCGGTTCGAAAGACAAGAGGCCTAAATTGGCAGTCATGCCATATTATGGGGTTATTGAAGAGATTTGGGAGGTGGACTATGTCAAAATTAGATTTCTCATCTTCAAATGCAAGTGGGTTAATGTCAATAATGGTGTTCAGATCGGTCAGCTACGATTTACTTTAGTCGATGTCAATAGTAGAAGTTTTGGAGATGAACCTTTTATTATGGCAGACCATGCAAAACAAGTGTTCTATATCACCGATCAAGAAAATAAAATGTGTCTATAGCTCTCCAAGGAAAGAGGGTCATTTATATTGATGAGGAAAGTCATTCAAATGATGGTCTTCCTGAGGGTACTTCTTTTTTCAAGGGGTCTACCGGACATAAACGAAGAAGAAGAAGCGGATAATGAACCCGGCATAAGAAATGATCATCAAGAAGGGATATGGGAGGATATCACTTTATAAAAGAGTCAATTCATAACGTAATATTCATATGCAGAATTCTTAGAAAACTTTAAGGTTTTAACTATATTATATTATTTCTATGTTCTTAATTAAACAATGTCACGCTGACTCTATATGAATTTGTTCTTGTTTTGTTTTTGTGGCAGGATCCGATTCAAGGGGGCATGTTATAAAAGAGGATGCATGTTACGTTGTTGGGTGGGAATCAGATGAAGGCATGGTGAATAATATATTGGACATGTATGTTGATTTACGTGCTGTATTAATTTGTAACTCATTGTGATTGTAATTAGTTATCTTAGCTTATTGTATAAATTACTTTAGTTGTTGTAGTCTTAAGAGGCCACATAACTCATGGTGGATAATATTTGTATTCTTTTTCCCAATTCAATTTATTCATAATTGTTCATAGCTTGTAGCTTAAAGTATCGACTTTTATGTGTTGTTTTGGGTGGTGGATTTGTGTATATATATGATCAGGAATAACAGAACTATGTCTTTCTATGACCGATCTTAAAGGTATTAAGCCGGTCTTAAAAGTTGGTCTTTTAAGACCGGTCCATTTATAACTCCGGTCTAAAAGTTCAATTTTTAAGACCGGATGTTTATATCATCCGGTCTTGAAATTCATTCTTTTAAGACCGAGTATTTAGTCGTCTGGTCTTAGAATCCACTATTTTTTGGACCGGATTTATATTTGTCCGGTCTTAATATTCGGATCTTTTAAGAGCGGTCGAGTTTTTGTCCGGTCTTAAAGTTTGAGTTTTAGGACCGAACAAAAAATATTTCAGATCTATTTAGTACGACTTTTAGGACCGAAGGTTTAAAATGTCCGGTCTAAAAGAAACTCTTTAAGACCGGTTTCAAGTCCGGTCTTAATAGGGAGACTTTTAATACCGCCTGGAACAAGACCTGACGCGGGTCCGCTCTTACGATACCTCTTTTGTCCGGTCTTAAAAGCCTTTTTTCCACCCGTGACTCTAACTTAGGGAAAAATACCAACTAAGATTACATCATCAAAATGATGTAAGCTAGCTTGGAAGAGCAAGAGTCAAAGAGGTATTGTGAAGGCATAAAATCCCCTCCTAGCAGCCCTAAAATTCAAACAAGAAGGGAGAGGAGTAGCCAAGAAAGAATTATGCCATGTTTAAGTCAAAAATCCATGATTATTTCCTTAAATGTCAAAAGTCATAATAGGAACTTGTGTTGACTTTTGAAATGGGATAATTGGACATTTGGATAAAGCTTGAAAAGGCACAAAATTTCTCTGTAACACCCCAAATTCCATACCACTTATTTTGCCCGTTAACATGTAGTATTTAGGAAAACGGTGTTGGCAGATCAGAGTAAAGCGGAACTGAGAGCATGCACTAACGTTTGGACATGAGTAATTGATATAAAATGTCTAGGCATAAGCTAGTAAATTAAATATTTCAAAAGAATATTCATGTGATACAATAATATAAAACTTGTATAATTAAAACTCTTGACATAGTAATTATACAATCTTACATCAAGCCTTAACTAGACTTGTGGCTCGGAACCCAACACTGTTGATCATACCTATTGGCCAGGCCGGTGTTAGTCGGTGGGAGTCTCTCTATCTTTTACGGTGATTAATTATTGAAACCACACTGACCAAACCTTTCTTAGTTTAAGCACCAATAATATGAACTAACTTTATTGAATTCATGCCAAAAACTACGCTCTGACGAACCTCTTCCGCATTCACTCTGACCGGTGCCTCTTCACGTTCTTCGTCCATCGGTGCATTCTCGGATCCCGATTCCTTTCCCGAACCTTTGGTCAAGTCGAGATTCAATACCCATTGAATCTCGGAGTAACGATTAACCTTTATAGCAAATATAACAATATATGACAAATATTCATTACATTTCAGCATCAACCATACATAGCACACAGCAGATATAAGGTTACAACAATACATAGCACATAGTGTTACACACCTACTGGCCTCGCCCTTTCGGGTAGCGGGTAGTGTGATCCTTTACTTTTATACAATTCTAAATTATTTTCCCCAGGATAATTTACGTCGCACATCAGAGTTTAAGAAACAGAGCATGCATCGGTTTAGACAATAATATACTGATAAAAATACAGAAAGATAGATTCTTCCTCGAAGGAAACAAAACATACAGTCATCCTGATAATGGTGCCCAGACAGGCCAAAATAATAATCTACAGTCATCCAGTAATCAACATAAATTCCCAAAAGAAAAATCATCAACATCCACCAAAATACTAGCCCTGCTCCGGAGCCTTACCTCTGTGTCTCTGCTCTACTCCAAATGAGTTTCCAGATGGCTTAAAAGGGGCTGGGATTCAAAAATTGAATCACAGAGTTGAAAGTGGAGCTTGAATCACCAAGAGGGGGTGAATTAGGGATTCTCAAAAAACTTTTCAATAAGCTCTGTTTTTCGGATAGAAAATGAAAGTAAAACAGAGTATAAGGAGAAGAAGCAAGACACAAGGATTTATACTAGTTCGGTCCAACAACTTGACCTACGTCCAGTTCTCAGACTCTCTGGGATTTCTCACTATCAGCTTGATTACACACTGCACTCAAGAGTAATTCTCTCTCTAGAACTTACTCCCCCTTACAAGTTGTAATCAATAACCCAATCTCCAAGTCCCCCTGACTTGAGATAACTTTACAAGAATGATTTACAATCAAGAAAACTCTCTCTAAGAGTAGAAATGATAATCATTGAAGAATAAATGTATCAACAGATACTTTCACAAGAAAACTCAAAGAGTAAATGAAACTATCTTAATTTTCGTTCTTGCACAGGTTGGTTGTTGAGAAGACTTGAATGCATCTCTATTTATAGGTAGAGAACATTAATTGACCGTTGTAATCCCAATTATAACCGTTGGTGATGTTGGGAGCCGATTAGATGAAGCTTTGGTCTTCTTCTCTCTACTCTTTGGTTAATCCAGCTTGGCAGATAATCAGAGTTGACATTCTGACTTTTAATCCGTTTGAAGAGCAGTTTACTGGATGTAGAAGGCAAGCATTAACTTCTCCAAAACGTGTGGAGAATGTTTTCCCAAAAGCATGCAAGTTTCTGCACTTTTGCATTTAATGTGTTGACATGCTTTATGCTTTTTGTTTAATCTCCATTTAATCCTGTCTAAAAACATCTGAAACTCACTAACAAACTGATTAAACATAGTTAAGAATAGTTATGAGTAATGGTAAAGAGTATTGAGGTCAAACACGAAAGTTTCACAAAATCATTCTGTTCGAAATTCAAATTTCGCGATGGAAACTCGAGTTAGTTCTTTGAAACTCGAGTTTTCATGTTTCAGTGAACTTTTAACAAAAGACCGAAACTCGAGTTTTCAATCCAAACTCGAGTTTTCTCTTTACAGAGACAAACATCGTGATTTGG
The DNA here is from genome assembly GCA_025563575.1 of Acacia pycnantha. Lineage (NCBI taxonomy): Eukaryota > Viridiplantae > Streptophyta > Magnoliopsida > Fabales > Fabaceae > Acacia > Acacia pycnantha. The sequence continues at coordinate 217,210 of JAMWYP010000458.1, forward strand.
CATTTTGGACAAGTCTTGTGAATAGTGCAAAACTCAAGTCATTAAGTGACTAACTCGAGTTTTGGACTCTTAATGTAATATCATGTTTTAGTCCAAAAGCTTAAAACTGGAGTTTCCAAAACATAACTCGAGTTTTCAAAGGTTCAAAATAGGCAGAGCTCTCTGCCAGGTCAAAACTCGAGTTTTCATATTCTTTGAAAACTTTGGAAACTTCTCTGGAAGTCCGAAACTCGAGTTTTCAACCAAAACTCGAGTTTTCTCTTTTATGAGAAAACGTTAAGAAACTTAGTCAATTTGAACAAAGGGAGTTTTTACAAGGTCAGAGATGAGCGTTGTTCTCAGGGGATGAAAACTCGAGTTTTCAAACCCAAACTCGAGTTTTCATGAACTACGAAAATCCTGGAGAACTTTCTGTAAACCCTAAACTCGAGTTTCCCATGGAAACTGGAGTTTTGGTTTCTTTGAAAAACTTGGTTATTCTCTGTCTTGTCAAAACTCGAGTTTTCAAAATCAAACTCGAGTTTGCCTTGTCTGTGAAAAACTCGAATGCTCTCTGTATGACTAAAACTCGAGTTTGTCTTTCTTTACAAAAATCTGAGCATTTCTCTATCAGGTCAAAACTCAAGTTTCCAAACCAAAACTCGAGTTTTCCTTAGACAGTAAGTTTTTAAACTTACAAAGACAAACTTCTTCTGCGTTTACAATTGTCTGTTATCATCAAAATCAATTGAGAACTAACAAGAGTAACCGTTAATATCATATAAAATGTATAAATAATGCATGTAAGAAAAGCCATAAATAAACAAATACCACATAGCATTCAGTATCAAGGCACACAGCCAAATCCGGAACTAGCAGTCCTAATAGCACACAGCACAGACCACCGGGCACAACACACAGCAAAGCCCTTTATGCACACAGCATGTTTCGGTTTCATAGCACTCAGAAGTAAATGATAATCAAATGTTTGCAATATATATGGTAAAACTTACATACATACACACGTCGCACAGATTATATGAGGATTAAGGTTACTACACGGCGATGACTACAGATAACAATAACCTTTGTGGTGCAAAATATCACAATTATCCCTAAAATAATAAAATATAAATATAATTAATTCCACCTCAATGAATATTTTCTTTGGTAAATTAAAATAAGCCCAATTAATGTGTCCATACTCAATAAATTCCTTTTCTTATTAAGGAATTGAATTTGGGCCCATATATTCTTAATTTTTGTCCTAAATCTGAAATTTTGCTGAAATAGAAACTCAATTTCAAAAACTCATAATTAAATCTAGAAACGTCATTTTGGGTTGATTCCAAATCCAAAATGACCCTTAATATGTCTATGATCAACCAAAAATACTCATTTGGTCCAGACCAAGTCAAAAATTCATCCATAGCCCAAATTACCCCTGCTGCCCGAAATAATTCCCAGTGTTCAGGGGCTATTTTGAAACATTTATTTCTCTTAGAAAAAAATTCATAAAAATACGAATAATATACCAAATTAATCCTTGATATGTCTAAGTTATCCCTGTAAAATTTCATAATTTTTAAAGTCCATTTACTAGGTCAAATATCATGAAGAAGGTGACTGATTCCACAGAAATTTCCAGAAACAGCACTCCAACGTTTTTCACACTTCCATTTGTATTTCTAAAATTATGATCCAAGTTCAACCCCATACAAAATTTCATTTTAAAAACTTTAGAACCCTCAAAAATGCCAAAATCAACTCAGACCCTCATGTATATTCAGCTGGACGAAAATCACATTTTAAACACAATTACTCAAGTTTCCATTTAACATCATAATCTAGTCCATAATCATTCCTAATTTGTTGTTTGAACCCTTAATCATACACTAACCCCATCTAAGAATTTGGGCAGCAACTCCCCATACATTTAGGGTTTCCAACATTTCAAGAATACAAGAAAATACCACCCCAAATCAATTCACCAACACAAATCCATTCTAAGGAGGTTCAAGAATCACTAACCTTAGCTTGACCTTTGAGGTGCTTGTAATTTCATCTTTCTTGTTTACCAAAATTTTCGACCTCCCCTTCATGAACACCATAAGAAGACAGATATTTGGGTCAGAGAGTTGCAAAGGGAGCTTAGAAGAGATGGAAAAGTTTACATGAGATTTATCTATTAGATTCTTGAGTTTTCCTTCTTATTTTCTCCAAGAAATTTTCGTCCCTTCCTCCTATCCCTTCCCTGCGCTGGCTGGACCTAATGGAGAAAGATGGGTTGATTTAATGCCAAATAAAGGGTCCCATTCGGCTGGAAAAATGAAGGGGGAAAAATGACCTCCAACTAGCCCAATATTTACCACTATGCCATCTAGTTAAAATCCAACAATTTAGTTGACATGTGTTTGGCAATTTTCCTTCTTCTTTCCCTTAGTTTGGGCCAAAATTTTAAACCTCTCTTAGGATGATTTTAGCCCACTTTGTTAACTTATAACCCATGCTCATGTACCCATAAATTCTAAATAATTATGGGACATACGGCATCATTTTGTGGAAATTGAAATTTTAACCTTTCTTCAATTTTTCTCCTAATTCCTAATAATACTCATACAACTTCTTCTCATTCCTTTTTGGTCAAATTTAATACACATAAACAAGTAATTTCACAACCACATCTTAATCTTATTATGATTATTTCACGCAACAACCTATATTCATTAACACATAACTTCATAAAAAAGATCCATATATGCAAATGAATCTACATTGAGGCGCATGAAAAATGGGGATGTTACACATAGCAGATGTAATGTTAACAACACAACAATACATAGCACATAGAAAATGTAATGTTAACAATGTTTGCACTCACCAGTGCCATGACTCCTCGTGTCCTCAGCGCTAGGAAAATAATCCTATAGTATTATCATGACTATAACCCGCATAAAGCCGAATGTATATAAATATGTTATCTAAGCCCCATAACTCAGTCACGGTGCATGACCCAAGACTTAGTCTTGTCCACGACTTCATGAATCATTCAATCATATATAATCATACAAGATATAGGCGATTAAAGTTACCAATACACGAACGTCCTTTCACCGCATAGTTACCAAAACGCCTGTCTTTTGAATCCGACTCTGGATTTCTATGATATCCTAACATATTACTATATCACTTATAATATTATCCTAAGGGTTATTTTCTCAACTATTGACATTTCTACCGTTGGTGGATTATTTATCCCATTTTTATCCTTACATTTTCTCAAAAACGCATTGCTGGATTTTACGGATGATTTTTCAAAAAAATCATAACTAATTATACAAAACTCTTTTTGAGTGATTCAAAATCCTCATGACCCATGACATGTATATTTTCAAGAAAAAATATTCCCGTAAGCTAGAACATCAAAAATCATTCCCTGTTTAATCTTTTCAAACACTGTTCAGATTTAAATCCAGTAAACAAGGCTTATCTTCAAAAATTCCTATCTCATTGTCCAAAGGTCAAAATGTTACATATTTTATATATTTAGAAATACCTACATGTCTACTTTATTCCTGCCAAATTTCGTAATTTAATTACTTTATTTGATACATAAGATAATAGCCCAATTTTTGGAAATTTTCACAATCTTGTTCCATTAATTCTAAAAATTATTTCCCAACATGTTTTTACCTCATTCATCATTTTAAATGAAATGGAGGCCTAAAAAAAGTATAGGAATTTATTCCCTAATTTTCTAGATTAAACCACAATTTTACTAAGAACTAGCTCAAGAACTCACCTTAAGTTCTTGAACTCCTTCTTCCTTTCATGAATTTAGATCAGCTCTCCCTCCCTCTAAGATCAGCTGAGTTTGTGATGTTGGTGTGAAGAATTGTGAAGGGAGTGCCTCCTATTTATAGGAAAAATGCCATGGTTCAAATGGTAATAATAAGGTGATTCAATTTTCCTTCTTTCTTCCTAACCTTTGGATTAATTCCACTTTATCAACCCACAGCAGCTGGTCGACATGCCCCTCCTCTCTACATTCATTTAATGAGTTTTTTTATTGCAAATATATTGATTATTTCATGGGTTTTCATTGGTTAGTGTGAAAATATTGACTTTTCAACTCTAAGTAATTAAAATTATCATCTCTTCTCTTCCTTCCTTATAGCTGAATCGAATTGTTGGGGTTTGGGGCTGATTAAGAAGCTTAATTTATTCCCTTAATCAAGTGTTTATATGTTCACTAATCACATGTCCTATTGCATACTTGATTTGTTAGCTTAACCATGGTAATTAGTACTTATTTAGACAAGTATTATTTCATTCTCTTTGGCTTAATTATTTTCAAATAGAATTAGCCCTCTTTTGATGCTTTTAATTTTTTTTAATTAATTAGAAGAATTATGCCACTAATCCCAATTAGTGCAAGCTTATTTGCCAATTTGCTAAATTGTCACTTAATTTAATTAAGTATTTTTATAATCTTTCCATGGCTAATTTGAACTTAAAGTAGCCATTATTTTATGTGACTCTGTATCACATATGTTAACCAATTTAATATGGTAACATATTCCTTAGAATACAAGATTTTCGATAAATCGAAAATCGGGTATTACAGGTAGGACGCCGGCCAAGAGGAAGGAGAGAGAGATCAAACACAAAAACTCACATATGGAAATGCAAAGTCAAGGCAATTAACCCTAGTTGTACAAGTGGCAACTTAAGGATCAAGTTTGACTTTGAGTAGGCAAGAGTAATTTAAGACAAATGGAAGTTTCTTGTTGTTTGTAGTGATAAGTCAATTGCCATTATAAATAATTCAACGTGCTTTCTAGCAAAGACAGCATTGATTTCTATGTATTTTCTTGTTGTTCGAAGTGACAAGCCAATTGCCATTATAAATAATTCAACGTGCTTTCTAGCAAAGACAGCATTAATTACTAAAAAGCATGTTTGGCTGCTCTTTTTTTTTTCTTTTTTCTTTTTTTTTTACAAATTAAGGAAACTGATTAAATTATTTCAAAATATTTTTCTCTTTATTTTTTCTCCAAACGAATTTATCTGACTTATAAATTGATAATGATACACAATTTATGATATGATTAAGTAACTTATCTAGCTTCCTTAATCTCTTCGAAAAAAGTCATCTAGTATTATATATATTTCGGACTATGGTAAGCAAAATTTAGACGTGATTGGAATTAAAACAAAAGTATATTATTAAGTCAAGACGTTTTGTTAGAAAAGCTTTTGATAAGTGCGATTTTATAATTAAATGAGTATCAATTCGAGATATATTGGATTAAATTTATTACTATTTATATATCTTGCAGGAGTTATTAGGCGATTGAGAAAGGAGCAGAAAAAAGAAATCAATTTGAATTAATTGATTGATATGAGAGAGTGGATTACAAAATATTTGAAGCTGATTGGAGATTTCAAAAGGATATTGCATATCTTTTATTTAAGGAAGGATCAGATCACGACCCAAGTCAGCATAAGGAAATTTCTATATAAAGAACAAGGGAGATACACACTAGGAGACCACCGAAGAAAGAAGCAGAAATAACAAAAGCACAAAAGAAAGAAGAAACATCCTTATGCTCTCTAAATCTCGGTATTTACCAAAGGTTTAGAGAGAAAGGACGAAGAAAAGAAGGAGAGTTTGAAGGAAGAAAGAGGATGCAAGAACAATTCCAATTTTCATCTCTTTTCTTCTATTTTGTTAACCTAGCCATGCTCGGCTAATTTTCTTTAGTAGTTAGGGCGAGGATGAACCCTATGCGAGTTTAAGTATTTGTTTGAATTCTTGATTGAACGTTATTTACCATGATTGAATGAATTATCTTTGCTTAAAGCTTTCTTAAAGATTGATCACCTTTTAGATTGTTCATAGGTTGGTGTATGACAATAGAGATGTTGGTGCATTTAACTGTAACCGATAATTCGTCATAGAGTTGCATGACCTAGACATAGGCTTACGAGTTTATGCGATCTCATAATTCGGTTTAAATACATTGATCTTTCCAAACAATACTAAGACATTAGGTTGTTTTCAAAGATAACGGACTAAGGTAGCGTCAAGACATTGGGACTTAGTCTAATTTTAGAGAATTGATCGTCAATCATGGGAATAATAATCAATTAAGGATTTAATTCAAATACTCGAAGGAACATAGGGAATTCTATGCCCTACTGCGTTTTTCTTGATTACTCATCTTTTCTAAAACGTTGTTCTTGAAATTCTTAATCTTGAATGCTTTTTCTTTATTTAATTCTTTAAATTATGTTTGGTTACAACTCACTCCCTATTTCTCATTGATCCAACTAAAGTTCGAAATAACTAATTAGTGGTAGAGTACTTATTCCTCGTGGGAACGATACTTTTCTTATCACTTTATTACTTATAACGACCGGTGCACTTGCCGAAGTCGCTATCACTTGCATTAGAAATTGTCGTTTTAAATTAGCCAATTACTTACTTTTCTGACGAAGTCAACGACCACAAAAAACCTTCTTCTTCTTCACCTATATAAATTGGATTGCCGTTGTCCACACAAATCAAACATCACTAGCTTAGTTCTCATTCAGAAAAGGTTTGATCGATAGCCACTTATAAGCTTTATTGCAGGTATGATGATCTTCTTCCTCGCTCCTTGTGTGTTGCGTTCTGAATTATTAACACTTTATATAATGATTATGCTTGCGTACTCTTCATACTGAAATTTCTGATGCTTATGTTCAGATAACTACATCAACGTACAATTCAAACCCTATTGATCTTGTTCCTGCCCAGTTGATAATGGCGGCTTTGGCTTTTTCCCCTTACTATGAAAGTTGCGAAAACTATGATGTGTTCATCAGCTTTAGAGGTTCAGACGTCAGACATGGGTTTCTTAGCCATATGCAAAACGAATTGGACCGAAATAATGTTGATGTGTATGCGGATGAGAGGATAGAGAGAGGAAAAGAAATATCAACAGCCCTTAAGGTAGCAATAGGAGCATCAGAGATATCATTAGTGATATTCTCACAAGGCTATGCTTCTTCAACGTGGTGTTTGGAAGAGCTTGTCAAAATCATGGAATGCAAGGAAATCCATCGACAAACTGTAATACCAGTATTTTACAATATAGATCCATCACATGTCAGGAAACAATTAGGCACTTATTCAGATGCTTTTGCCAAACACGAAGAGAACTTCCAGAATACTTCGGAGAAGCTACAAAGTTGGAGATCTGCTTTGACTAAAACTGCTAACTTGTCTGGGTACACGTACTTATCATCAGATAATCAGTAAGTTTGCTCTCTCTCTCTCTCTCTCTCTCTCTCTCTCTATATATATATATATATATATATAAAGTTTTCTTAATTTTTCCTAAAAGTGATAAAGTAATCAAATTATATCAGCACATTTATTATTTCTATCATATGCAAGCTAATTAATTATTCCTCTTTCCTTTTTATGTGCAAGGAATGAATCTAAATTCATTGGCAAAATTGTCAGCTGCATCAAAGAAAAGTTGGAAGCTAAGAACTCAATGAAGTCTAGAGACTCTAAACTCCTTGGTGGGATTTATAAAAAAATTGCTGAGGTTGTATCAAGTATGAAAATTGAGCCAGAAATTGAATTGGACTCCGGAGAAAAAGGTAAAATAACCCTTGCTTGCTCAAGAAGTATTTAACCATTTTTCTTCTCAATTTGAAAGGTCTTTCTTCTTGGAAAACGTGAGATCAAAATTAAAAAAGATCGTTGGTTTCAAATTATTTGCGTCAAGAACTTCTTTCTGAGCTACTAAATCAAAGGAGTGTCCAAGTTAATGTCATAAATGTATAAAATTGGAAGTGTTTTATGAGCTTAATTATGATGAGGAATTAACCAAAGACGTCAAATAGGTATAATGTTAATATTATTATGAAAATGATGTAAAACTGTTAAAAATTGAAGCAAGTTTCTCACTTATAAGTGTTTTTATTTTTATAGGTAAAGATGGAAATTCCAAGAGAAAAAATGGGTTCATGGGTATGAAAGTCAAGATCAGCAGTGTTGGAAATTGGACTTCAAGGCCCAAGAAAATAGGCTGATAGGATACCCAGTCATCCTCTCCTCCTTTATTGAAGAGGCGTTTGGATACGGTTACTTAGTTAAGGAAAGTTATATCTGATTTTTAGGAAGTGATATTATCTTATCCTTAGGAAGTTATGTATTATCCTTAGGAAGTTATGTTGTCTTATCACTTAGGAATTTATTTTCAGTTTGTTATGACAGTTATGTATTCCTATATATTTCCCTATTGTGTAAATAGATGATTGTGCAAAAAAATATTATAGATTGTATTGTTTTATTTGGTCAAGAACTCCAGATTCTGGTTCTTGAATTCTTCTATTAGATCATAATTCTCAAGATCTATTAATTTGGTATTAGAACAATTTTCAATACAAAAAAGAAAATCATTTTTGCGACGGAAAAATCCGTCGCAAAAAGGCATTTTCCGTCGCAAAAATTGTTTTGCGGCAAAATTCAATCGTCATAAAAAACAGCATCGCAATTGCGATGGAAAACATGAATTTCGTCGCAAATTTCAAAATTTGCGATTGAAAAAAAATTCCATCGCAAAATTTCGAAATTTACGAAGGAATTAAATTTTGTCGCAAATTTCTAAAATTTGCGACGGAATTTGTTTTCCGTCGCAAAATTCATTTTATTAAAAAACATAAGAATTGCATAAAAAATATAAAAATTACGACATAAAAAAACTTGTATATCATAAAAATATATAGTAACAATCATAAAAAGTGTACATAGAGAAAATAAAATATAAATAACAATGTTGCAAACAATATATACTAAAAATAGTCTAAGGATATATATTTATCATTTTTAGTAACAATCATAAAAAGTGTACATAGAAAAATTAAAATATTTATATTTATCTTTTTTTTCTATAAACTATTTTGCTTAGGTATAAACTGATATATAATCTAAGGTTATACAACATATAATATGATTAAATAACTTATTTAGTTTTATTAATCTCTCAAAAAAGAAAAAAAAAAAGTTAACTCTGTCTTATATTTAAAATCGAAAAGAGTATCAAAATATGGTTCGATTAGGGTCCTTCCATATGCATTCAAATTCAGATACCTCAGTCTTCCCAAATTCATTCCTCTTCTTCAAACGAATTCTCAACATCAGCCTACAATGAAAGGAAAACAAAAATGATTGTTTTCATTTGAAAAATATAGGTAGATATGTGACCATCTCTTTTGGCTGTCTGGCCCTCTCCTTGTCCTCTTTTTCATTTTCTTTTCAAAATCTCATAACCACCATTAGATAAGAAATGGATAGTTTTAATATAATATTTTATAAAATTATTATTGTAAATATAAACATATAAAATTTAACCTTTAAAATTTAACTTGCATACATTTAAACTGCAGTATATAAAAAATAGAAAAAATGAATTTATAAAATATTTTAATAATATTTTAAAAATATTAAATCTGAACAAATTTTTTTTTTTTTTAATCTAAGAATAGAGATGTGGTTTAAAAAAAGAGTAAGAGGAAAATGAGAGGATTTTCTTCCTCTCTTTCGGCTTTGGGACTCATTTATAGTTGCATTGTTAGGGCCCACTTAGGGGACTGAACATTCTAGATCCTTTATTGTTACCAAATGATCCATAATGTTTTTATCAAAAACCAAAAATGTTCCATATCGTGGACTCAACCTAAGGGGACCAACCCAGTCTAGTCTTGTGTTCCGGTTTGATGGGTCCTGGCCCGGCCAGCTCAAATATACTCCCTCCACTACTTATTGTAAGTTTCAAATTTGAGAAAGGGTGTATACCAAAATATATCATTTTAGGTTTTATCTAAACATTTAGTGTGTGTTTTTTTTCAACTTCACCCATTGTTGACTGTATTTATTATATTTA